>MCFA01000067.1:0-211807 GCA_002105025.1 Clohesyomyces aquaticus | reverse complement strand
GCTGCTTTTTAATTTTTAAATAATGCCCCCCTATTCCTGTTATCTGCTTGTTTTATCTGCTTTTTCTACTTCTTTTCTATAGTTTATGTTAATTTTCTAACTTCTGCTCTGTTTGCTTATCCTCTACTGCTTCTACTAAATCTAACTTTATACTAACTGCTATAACAAATTTAAGTATAGTAATTAGCTTTATAATATAATTAAAGCAGTAGAAGATTTATAATTAGAGAGACAACGCTAACCTTATTAAGGCTATAAAAGAGATTAACAAGCTAGTACCTATAACAGAAGAGTTAATTAAACAGGGCTTATTCCCTTAGCAGTTAAGTTATATAACCTAAGTATAGGCAACTAGAACAAGTATATATATACTCTGCTTATAGTTTTTAAGCTCTAGAACTAAAAAGTATCTAGTTTTGTTATAGAGATTATACTAAACAAGCCCTAAAGAACCTTTAGAGAACTGCTATTACTTAGCTATATTAAGTTATACCTTTAATAGCTTGTTTATAACTCTTAAAGTGTCCTAGACAAGAAAATAACAAACACTATAATTATAAACTATTTACGTGCTCTAAAACGCGTAGTTAAGATGCATATAAAACACTAGTACACTAGGCCTAACAATAATAAGCTTAAACAAGTAATGTCTTCTATTATGTTATAAAGTAACAGTTGCTAATTCGCGTAGTTTATTGCCTATGACCTAGTAGAGACTAAAGGACTCTCTATAAAGTGCTAGACAAAGCCCTTTGCTCTAAGAGAGGTATTAAAAGACCTTATTAAATTTCTTTAGAGATGTAACAAGTATTAATACACCTATCTTTACATTTACGTTTAGCTATATTTTATTATCCTTCTTTTTATATACATAGGAAATAGACTTAGCAATATTATAAAATTAGAAGCTTAGAGGGTTCTAATAAAGGCTTGTTATATAAAGATATAGACCTTCTCTACGTCTATAAGGATTTTTATAAGGGGTTTGTCCTCTATATATAACTAAGGAATTATAAGTATTATAAAGGGAATAAGAAAAAGGAGTAAGTCTCCTACCCTTTTGTCTTGCTGCTTATTCTAAATTTTCTAGTACCTATATACTGCTTGCTAAGGACAAAGATTAGAGGCAACTCTGTCTAGTAACTTTCTTTCTAGCATTCGCACTTGCTAATAGAGCTTTATAAGACTATAGTACGTTTATAGATGTCTTTTTAAAGTATCTGCTACCTAGTTTGTTAGCATGTAGGTTTTAGATTAAACAGGAATTAGAAAATACACTTATTCTATATATAACAAATATAGACTAGACTATCTCTTCTGCTAAGATTCTTACCTATAGATGTTTAAATAGCCTTATTAAAGGGCTTAGTTAGAGAGCTAGTTATAAGGAGCAACTAGTGTTATACTGCTTTTAGAGAGGGTTTAGGAATATAGTAGACAGTAAGCGCTTTTAAACTTAAATTAGATCTAAGCTTACGTACTCTAGAGGCGTTTACTTCTGCCTAGAGAAGACAGATTATAGGCTACATAACTAATAAAACGTTATAGCCCTATATGTTAACTATACTTAGAGTTAACACCTAATTAGTAGTGCTTAGCTAACTATAGAACGTTGCCCTAGTAGAACTTAATTAATTAATAATGTTGTTAAGAAATGTCTATGCTCTATAACTACTAAAATCCTGCTTAACTAAGCCCTGCCTCCCTAATAAGGAATTATAAGAATTATAAATAAGGGTCTTACTCTTGCTTAGCAATATAAACAACGCTAGCAGACTAGAAAGAATATGTTTCTAACGCGCTAGAAGGCCTTTTTTAATAAATCTTTGTTTAGCAAAAAGCCTGCCTTAGTTCTAGAGGCAATATCTAAGCCTGTCTTGTTATCTTTAAGCACTTGCTTGCTATGACCTAGATTATATAGTTATAACTAATAGCTTCTTTAAGAGTAGCAAGCAACTGCTAATAAAGGATTTTGTTAAAGCTCTTCTTAACTAGCAGGACTGTCTTAGGACTAAATGTTATACCTAACTATAGAGGCGGATATAGAAGGCTGTTGTTCTAACTATAAGAAGTTCCTAGATAAGTATATATATATAACCTATAGATAGAAATAAAGCTAAGCAAAGTAGGAAACATCTTGTCTATATAAATAATTATCTGCTCTATATATCGTAATTACGTCTTTAGAAAAAGAAAGCAAGCAACATAAAACATTACTTTAAGAATATGCTTTCTATATATGCCTAGAACAATTATAGATACTAATTTAAGTTAAAGAGTTCTAGAACCTACTCTTATTATGTTAATAACTATATCTTAGCTAACAATATATGCTAATGCTTATAGAACTGCTATAGATTTTATGCTGTTAACTATAAGGAACTAGCTTCTTACCTTTTAATTAAGCATTATGTCTCTAATAACTAGACTATTCTTATAAAGTATCATTTCTGCTATAAGCACGCATGCTAGGTTAATTCTAACTACGTTTAGGACAGGCACCTTGTAGGCTATCTCTAAGTCCTTAGAGAGTTCTATAGTTTAATTTAACAGCACAGGCTAGTCATTGTCGCTACGCATTGCCTTTTTGTCTTAGTAAAAGCAAGCCTCTTTATAAGATTGCTTTATATAGTTCTATAATGTTTACGCCTTATATAAACATATTTAGAGCATCTATTAGCATTCCTGTTGCTAGCACGTTGCCCTTATCTAAAGTTATATAATTCTATTAGCTCTAATAACAATTCTAGCACTATATAAATAGCGTTTATAGTATACCTTCTCTTAGTCCTAAGAAGCAGAAAGCGTCTAAGATCTATAATGTTTAGAGAGAGACCCTAGAGAGTTGTTATATAAAAGTAGCAAATAAAGTTAGGGTTTAGAAATTTAGTTTTAACTTTATAATATGTTACTAGAAGCCTAAGATGTCCTACTAGCTAGAATAACATAAAATTTCCTAGTAAAGATAACAAATGTTAGCCTATTAATGCCTATGCCTTTGCTTTTTATAAGTAGCAGTGCTCTTATTATATGTTAAAAATGCTATAGAGTCATTAGGCCATGTCTTGCTATCTTATAGCTAGTCTAATTAATAGGCATATCTCTCTCTACTACTAGGCAGCAGAGCATAAATATAGATACTTAGGGCGTTTTTACGCTAGAAATCTCTGTTTTATAGGTCTAATTAGATTATACGCTAGCTAGAGATAGTAAAGGAAGGAGGTAGTGTATTGCCTTTATAGCAGTAGCTACGTTAGAGAAAGTTATAAGTAGCTGTCTATCCTGCCCTAATTAGTACTTTTGTTTAGTACCTTTCTCTTTATAAAGCTATTACTTTACTATAATTTAAGAGTTCTTTTTTTTAACTATAAAGATTCTTTAAAGATTAAACGCTAACTATGTAGAGCAACTAAACATTAAGAGCAGCCCTAGACTATAATGCTTTAAGCGTGGCCCTAGACGCTTATAGCTAGCCTTTCAACCCCTATAGTAGAAGCAGTAAACTTAAGCAGCACTTCTAGTCTTGCTAAATCTAGTGGTCTACTACTAGCTATATAATATGTAGTCTGTTCTTACTTCTATAGAGGACCTAACAAGCAAGACTATAGGAGATTAAATTAGAGTAGCCTACTTAAGGATATAGGAATAGGGTTAAAAGCAAAGTTACCTAAGATTGCTAGAGGTGCCTAGGCATCCTTAAGAAAGAGATCTATGCCCTTATACTTGCTAGCTAAGATTAAGCAGATACTTCTGTTGCTAGAGTTACTATAGGCAGTAGAACTCCTTAAGGGCGCTTAGAACCTAAAAAATCTAGTCTATAACTAGAACTAATTTTCTGCTAATTAACGCATAAGTTAAAGTTAAAGAGCCTGTAGTAATATAGAAAGAGACACTATATAATATAGACAAGGACATAGAAGGACGTTTATAGAAAGTAGAAGGCAAGATTGTTGTTGCTACCCCTAAAGACAACGCGTTAATAAACAGAAGGCAAATTAGCTAGTTAATAATACGCATGTCTCTTAAGAAGAAACTATTGTTAAGAAAAATACGCCTAAGGGTTAAAGAGCGTTACCTGCCTATAATAACTCTATGCTAGACACTAATTATAGCAAGGGCGTTAAGGAGGACACGCTGCTAAAGACAAGACCTATGTTAGGCCTTATTAATATAATTAATATTATCTTATAAGTAGACCTAGCAGTATTAGGTAGTAGAAATGTTAATGTTAGGGTCTAGGAGGTTATAGATTTCTATGTTAATACTATAATTAAGGTTAAGGATAATACTGCTTCTAAACAGGAAAGACTATTAACATAGGGGATGTAAAAGGCTCTAAGGGTAAGTAGACGTGTCTCTAACTAGATTTATGCTAAATAAACTATAGAGAACCTAATAATTCTTAACAACAGAATTAGTAACGTAGGGCTAGAAGGCACTAAATTAGAATCTACTAATTAAGTAATCGCTTGTCTTATAGGTGGCGATGTGGGTTACAGCAGGTCTAAGGTTAACACTAATGTTCCTGCTAACTCTAATAAAGCTACTAACAAAGACACTAACAAAGACACTAACAAAGACACTAACAAAGACACTAAAAAGACACTAACAATAACACTAACAAACGCGCTAACAAAGGCACTAACAAAGACACTAACAAAGACACTAACAAAGACACTAACAAAGACACTAACAATAACACTAACAATAACACTAACAAACGCGCTAACGAAGGCACTAACAAGGGCGAGGACGACGACAAGGACAACAAGGCTATTAGGGAGAGCTCTAATTTGCTGCTGTCTTCTAGACTAGCTTAGAACAAACGCCGCAGGAATATAGAAGGCAGTGTACTCTAGGGAGATAAGAGATTCCTAGAGGAAATAGCTACAGAGCTAAGCTCGCTTTAGGAGACTGTCTAGGAGGACTAGATAAAAATTAAGCTAGCTATAACTTAGATTGCTAAGAGATTAATAACTAGTTAAGCAGAGCAAGCTTTTAGAGACTTTTAAATAAAGTTATAAGACATAAGTAAGTACCTTATAGAAGAGGAATTAGGTAATGCTAAACTAGAGGAAGCTATATAACTTTATAATTCTTAGAAGGAATTAGTAGGGGTCCTAGAACAGGACAATAGGGCGACAGAGAAAACAAGGGCAGATGCATGAAATTTTAGAAAGACTCTAGAACAGTTTTTAGAAGGTGCCTCTTTCTACGCCTTAGTTAGGCACTACCTAATCTTAGAGGACTATAAGCATAAGAGCAATAATAAAGACTTCTTTCCTAAGCAATAATAAAGACCTCTTGTTATAAAGCTATAAGGCGGATTTTATTATATTCTATATTTATAAATTAATCTTGTTAGTTTTTAGTTATAGCATAGAGTTATGTTAGTAGCGTAGCTAGCGTCTATTTAACGCGTGGCTATGTTCTATAATAAGCGCCAAGTCCTAGCGCTTGCGTAGCATCTATACGTTTTAATTATTCTATTCCCTCCTACGTCTATGGCCCTCTAGCTTAATTAACTCTAATAATATTAAGGGAAAGGATCTCTTCTTTTTGTTTACGTATGAATAGCATTAAATAGCAGAATACTAAGGACACCCTCTAGACCTAGTAACTTTAGCAAGTTTCTTAAGGTTTTAAGGCGACTACAAATCCGTCTGCATAGTAATAGTAAGATATAGAGCCACTGCTAGTTAGCGCACTTTCTTATTCTAGTAACTATTTCTAGTATCTAGTTCATGTTCCTATGCCTTTAGCGTTCTGTGAGCACGTACTCTAGAGCATAAATATAGTGCCCTAAAGCAACTTAAGGGTTTATAGTTACTAACTTTCTTTCTAAGGTTTCTATATCCTGTCTCTCTTCTTTAGGCACTGTTGCCCTATTCTTTATTAAGCTAAATCCCTCTATCTCTGCTGTTAATTTATATTAGCTATAACACTACTATAACAGCCTTTAATCCTAATGCTTATTTAACTTATAGATGCTAAGTTGTTTACCTAAGCACTGTCTGTTACTAATAAACACCTTAAGAAGCTATTCTCTTTCCTTTAGAAGGAGGATAGTTTTAACTATAATTATCCTTGCTATTAGATCTAAGTTACGTTTGCAATCCTTCTTTATTACTACTTAGGAATCTATCTATCTATGGCTCTCTATAATAGTCTACATTATAGGGAGACAAGAGTGTTTATAACTAAGCAAGAAGATAGCTAGCTACGTTTCCTTTTAGAAATTACCTTAGAGAAATAGAATAATAGCTATATAAGAGCTTAGGGGTACGTCTATAGGTAATTTACTATACTTAGCTAACAGAAACAGGGTTCTAATGTTGCTTATTAATGATCCTGCTAAACGCTATAGGTGCCTAGTAACCCTGTTCCTAGCTATAGCCGTCGCAGATAGAATTATCATAGACGATCTTAACTCCTTAGCGCTTTAATTAAAAGACTATAAATAGCCACTTTAGTCTACGTTGTCCTACATAGCTAGAAGTAGGACAAAACACGTCTTTTGCTAGTCTAAGCTTTCTAGAGCCCTAATAATGTCCCTAACCTATTAGCTTAAAGCTAGGCTGCTTAAGAAGATAATGCGGTGCTTTTATAACAGGGCTAGCTACAAGGAAACGTACTAAGAAATCTTTAGAGATAATTCACGTGCTTACATGAGTCTAAAAGGAGAGCAACAAAGTAAATTTAGCATGCTATTCTTTGTCTATAAGCTAATAAGGTGCTAGAGTTTAACTTGCTTCACGCGTCTAATAATCTTCCTTGCCCTCTACTAATTAGAAGAGATTATAGCAGAATAATCTTTAAACTTCTACGCAGAAAGCTCATGATTATCTTGACCGCCCTAGCAGTCTTTTAGCTTACGTAGGCTGATCTAGCTTAGAAAGCCTCAGAGTCTATAAGCAACACAACGCTTTAATAATTAGCATCTAAGACAGTTTTTTAGCAGTTAAGGTATGATCTAGTGTAAGCCATGATAATCTCTTACCTTTATAGCGTATGCTTAGAGTTCTTGCAGCTCCTAGAAGTCCTTAGGCTATTCGTGGAGGCAGCTAACACAGTCCCTTATAAATTATACTACCCTAACGCAAAACCTTATAACAGAAAATGCTCTTAGTGTAAACGTAATTTATAGAAAGAAAATTCTAGGTAAGTATGTTAAAAATAATACTATAACAGACAACTTATATGTCTCTAGAGCCTATGTAAAATTACATCTGCTTTATTGCTGTTAGGTATAGAAAATTAAAGATGCTCTTATAACATAACTAAAACTTAAATACTATAAATAGATAAGTATAGAAAGACATTCTATAACAACAAGGATTATATTAATTATGCTGCTTATATTAGTAGACACGTTAACAAACAAGTTAACAAAAACACCTATGTTTGCCTATAAAACAACTACTTAGCCTTGTTTAACGACGTTACGTTATTACATTACTACCTTAATGTTACGCATAATGTTTTTATAGCATTAACACTTTCTATAAAAGCTTTCTTCTGCTTTAAATGCTCTAGCTAGTTTAGCTTAGACATTAACTAGTTTAACTATTGCCTAGAACATGCGAGTAACCCTTCTCTAATCTGCGGTCCTATTATAACATTTAACAGTATAATAGCAGCCATAGGCTGCTGTCTATACTGCCTAAAGCTAGGGGTCTATCACTAATATGTTAAGCACTACAAGTACCTTAATCACGTGGAGGGACATATTAAGGAGTGCTTAACTGTTAGCGATTTTTAGTGTTCTTACCTAAAGTGCTAACTTTACTATTTAGACATTAGCAAGCTTTAGCAATATCTAGCAAAGATACATTTAGTACCTTTAGTGGCGTAATCGTCTACTATAGACAGTAGAAAGCAACTTAAGGAGGAACATCTTATTATAAAATGCTAATACTATATTCTGTTACTTTGCTTTTTAAAGGAGATTATAACAAATTAACTGCCTTAGAAATTAAATTTATTCTATATAATCTTAGTAACACCTAGCTAAGACGCGAGCAAGTCTAACTATTGTCCTAGTAGCAGCTAAATTATATAGTCCCCTAACACTAGCTAGATACTAACGCATAAGCTTAGCCTTTTTCCTCTTCGCAGAATTATTTGCTAAGCAAAGACGAACATGTAGTAAACATAGTCTAGCCTACAACATAAAAGCAGTCTCTAAGTCCCCTATTAGGCATGCTCGCGCCTCTATCTTAGGGGGCACTATCTAACCTGTTAGGCAGGCATATGCTAGAAGGCCTAGAGTGTAATAGTCTAGATTATTCTTAAGAGTTAACTTAGCTAGCTAACGTGCTTATAAATAAGTTCGTAAAGTTTAGCGCGTCTAGTTAAGGCCTTAAGTTTTGCCTTAATCTCTATATCTCTAGAACCTATAACTATAAACAGAAGACGTAGGTAAGAGGAAGAGGACAGTTAGTATTTAAATTAGATCCTAAATGTAGTTTGTTTAGTTATAAACACTAGAATATATAAATTATAATACTAACACTAATTAGAGTATCTTAATAATTGCTCTATAAGGTATTTCCTATAGAAAGGAAGCCTATTCTCTAGGAAGATACGTTATCTAGTGCGCATTATAAGGCATTAAAGTAACCTTAAGAAAATAGTTACCTACTATAGATACTGCTGCTCTAATTTAGACAAGTTGCTAGAGTTAACGCTTATAAGTTTAAGCAACTTAGTCTACTTGTTAGCTATAATTACATGCTTAGGGTTAGTAGATAGCTTAGGAATTCTAAACAAATCTCCTATTAATAGTTCTACGTCCTAGCGTGCACTATAGGCGTAGTTAAGCTTAAGCTTAAGCGTATTGTTCTTTTTATCCCTAACTTAGCAAGCTGCTAAACAAGAGCAAACGTTTAGAGCATTATTAGATCACGTTTGCCTTAAAAGACGTTCTAAATTTGTTAGGTAAAGTTAGTATTAAGGATAGTTTAGATTAAGGCGAGATTAGTAGAGTCTAACATGTAGATAAGGAGGAGTTAGAGGTCTTAGACAATCTCTACTTTCACCATGTCTAGATTAAAGATTAGTATAGCTCGCACATGGCTAGGTATAGACGTTACTATTAATGTTCTACTAAGAATTATAAGACGTATGTTTAGATCCTTGCTATAAATATTTATGCCTTTAGTGTTAACAGTTCTAATTTAATTATAGCACTATTAATAGTTTAATTGTTAGTTACTATAGTCTTATAGCCTTATAAGTGTACAAGGCCTTTGCTATCTTTTAGATCGCGATGTAGAGCTAGCTTAGAGTCTTGTAGGAAACCATAGCTCTGCTAGCTAGTTTTAATTTAATCACACTATTAATAGTATAATTGTTAGCTCCTATAATCTCATGTTCTAGCAAGTCTCGTAAGGCCTTTGCTATCTTTTAGATTATAATTTAGAGCTAGCTTAGTGTCTTAATAGAAACTATAGCTCTCCTAACTAATTTTATTTTAATTATGTTATTATTAACAGTATAGTCGTTAGCTCTAGCAATTTTATAATCTAGCAAGGTTTCTAAGGCCTTTGCTATCTTTTAGATTATAATAAGCAGGCTTAATGTCTTGTAGGAAACTGTAGCTCTGCTAGCCATAGCGTGGCGGTTTTAACAGGGGCTCTTATTGTCTTCTAAGCTAAATAAGGAATCTAACAAGCAAGTTAATTAGTAGAGTAGAGGCAGTAGTCATAGGTTTAGCTAGTTAAGACGAAAGAATCCGCATGATAAGGAGTGCGTGCTATAACTAGACAATCATGCAATAATGTCTTAGCAGAGCAAGCTAATGCAAGGCGTCGCGGGTTGCGCAGCTTGATCCTAGCTCAATGGCTAGCAGCTAATAGTCATGAGCATCCTGTCATGGCTCTTAGCCTGGCAGCGGATTATCCCGTCGGCTAGCCGCTGATAGTTATAGGCATACCGTCGCCTGGCCGCCGATGTATCCCCTAGCCTAGCTAGTTACAGGCATGCTAACTAATAGGGATAGAATTTACTACACGAAGTGCGGGTTAGGTTATGCTAAACTACAGCTATAGAGCTAGCTAATGGGATGCTTATGACTATTAGCCGCTAGCCATAGAGCTAGGCGACGGGGTGCCCCTCCTACTAGACTAGGGAAGTTTCTTGAAACTACGCTTATTACGTTAACGATAGCAGTGGCGGTAGGACTTAGTTTTAGCTAGATAATGTTCTATATATATATAACATGTAGGAACTTGTTGCTTGTTGCTCTAGAAAGGAACCCTGTTAAAATAAAAGAAGGCCTTCTATAGTTTCTCTATTTAGTTAAAATGTCTTATGCTTGTTATTATTAAGCTCCTGTCTAAAAAACTAACCCTAAAAGGGGTTAGGCTTTTTATACAACAGGTACTAATATCTATTACATAGCAGACAAAAACGCCTTGCTCCTAGTTTCTTAGCCTAACATTACCTTTATTTAGAAGATAGACTTGTCTATAAGCGCTACCCTATTACATGTAGGAAGACGCTAAAACATATAGGATATAATACAGGTTACTACGTTTATAGTTATAATATATAAGGATAGTTTAATATCTAAAGGGCACTTTTATACTAAGCTAGTATAATAGAAGATAGAAACAACTATATTATAGCAGATTAATTATATGCTTTAGTTAAACTGCTGTCTTAAGGTTATAGTAGGGGAGGCAAGGTCTATTACTACAAAGCGTAGATTAAATATATTCTTTAGTTTTATGTAATTCCCTTAAATAGAGATTAATTACTTTTGTTCTCTAAAGAAGTATAATTAACAGATATGCTATAATTTAAGAACTAAGTAACTTCTAAGAGGGAGGGAGCTAAACATCTCTAACAGAATTAAATAGCTACGTTGTAGGCTTAGCAGCATCTACATTAGTAGTGCTAGCAGGCGGAGCTAGGGAGAAGCCTATGGCATGCACATCCTTCCTGCTATAGAATTAGCATAATCTATTATAATATTATTAGATCTATAAGCACATACATACATTCTATAGCTTTAGTGTTAACAAAGAAGATGTAGAAAGCATATTTAAGTTATAAAGGGCACTTATCTAGTTTAGCAAAGCAGTGCTAGATCCCTAGAGGACGCTCTAAGGTCTAGGCAGACTACAATTTACAAGTTTCTAGCTCTTTCCTACTTTAGGTATAAGAACCTATCCTAGGTTGCTAGTTGTGGACCTTAAGGCACCCTAGAGAAACTATAGAAATGCTAAAAGCAACTTAGCCTATATTAAAGGGGTGTCTAAGCATCTTCCTACTTAAACATGCTAGATATCTTCCTCTTGTTCTTCTTAGTAACTTTAGAGTATCCTATAGGATATAGCATAGAAACAATTTAGAGGCTAAGGCTCTTAAGCATTGCCTAGTTAGTAAGAACCTAAATTAGACTTTATGCCTTGCTAAAATAGTGCTAGATACTTTTATCTAGGGTTAATTTCTTGTTAAAAGTAAACTAGAAACGCTAATCTAGGATTAAGGCCTTGTCTAGGGGCGCTTGCGAGCAATCTAGAACATCTTAGTTATAGTAATTATATAGCAGAGCATTATCTTAAGGCAGGGAGATATAGTCTTAACCTTAGTTAGCGTTCCTAGGCAGTAAAGACGTAGCAGCGTAATTATTGTTAAGGCAATTAGAAAGAGGAGTAGAGTATGCTTTAAAGTTAATATAGTTAACGTATTCTTCTATAGGCTTTATGTTAAGATTTATGTTATAGATAGAAGGCAGTAGAAGGAGAAGATCTCCTTTTAAGCTATATGTAAATTATAAATAATTAGCTAGTAATATAGCAATCTAAGGTATAGGTACGTGACACGTTAATGTAACCCCTATCCTGCATCCTAATAGAGGCGTCTCGCTACTGTCCCCTCCTACTTGCAATTACCTAGCTAGTGTGCTTACTAGCAGCGCCTAATTTAACTATAAATAAAGACGTAAATTCTTTTACGTAAGACTGTTCTCCTCTACTATATAATTCTTCTCTATAGGAAATACTATAAGAGTTTATAGTAATAGCAGCAGCAAGAGAGGGGAATCCTTAATAGGGGTAAAAGGAATCTCTATAAGACTTAGAGAGCAGGGCAGCGGCGACAGGAGGGAATTGTCCTTAGGAACCTTAGCGTTAATAGGACTTGCTTAAGAGAGGAGATATAGCTGCCTAAGAGTTATTAGTAAGCGTAACAGCAATTTAACGTAGCATTTGCCTGCTAGGCTAAGGATTATTAGGCATAAAATAAAATAAACAGTTATGCTTAAGCCTTACTTATAAGGTAGAATAACAAGAGTTAATCTGTTAGTATAAAGGGGAAGGCCTAGCGTAGATAATGCTGCTATTCTTCTTTGCTTATAGCAGGCTATAATTATAATAGAAAGTATAACAAAGGCAATAATCTAATATATAACTATGTCTATAGTTTAAGGCCTTAGTTAGTTATAGGAGCAACTAAGAATTGTTTAGGAGTCTATATAACGCTGCCTAACTTATATACACTTTAGGTTATAATAAAGCCTTCTAGCTTAAAGGATTATAGCAGTCTCCTACATAAGCGCTTTAGCATATGCAGCCGTAACAAGTAGGCCAAAGCAAAGCAGGGATTACAAAAACTAGCCCTTACTGCTAGCATGTTTTAGCTAGATAATTATAATCTTTTAAGTGTAATAGCGACATGTAGATATGTTTGCCGTTTTTATAGGATAAGCAGAGCTAACCTAATAAAGCTAGACTAAGTTAGATATAGCGACCTAATCTAGTGCCGCTTTGCTAACGAATTTAGTTAGCGATAAAAAAATCCGTTGCCCTAGGGATACAGGACGAAGGACAAAGGACTAGAGAGTGCTATAGCCTAGTGCATATTAGCGTTAGTTGTTGTCTGCCTTAAATTTAGCCTAATGCCTTACGCGTTTTCTAGTAAAACAAAATTTAAGGTATAAGTTTCTACACTAAGAACTATCTTTAGCCTTAGCTGTTAACCTCTACTAACAATATGCTAAGAAAAATAACCTAGTAGTACATAGTCCTCTATATATGTCTAAACACGTTATCTACTTCTAAACTATTGCTAACTTATTTAAAGTTTCACGCGACATAGCTAAGAACAGGCATAGAAAAGAAAAACAGAATGTCTACTCTCTTATAGCATACATATAAACTGCCTAATAATATTATAAAGATTATCTTAGACGTTAAGGAGCGCTTTTATAAGCTTGTTAGGCATGCTAAATTCCTACCTAACAAATCTATATGCACGTTCTTAATTATAAGCATTCCTAACATTAAGGACGTAGTTAAGAACCTAAAGCCTAACGTAAGATAAAAAAATTATTTAGTAACTACCCTTACTAAACAAGCATAGAAAACTCTCTATTATAGCTATAGGGCTGCCCTTTATAGTAGAGCCCCTGTGGCATTTAGGCTATAATATTCTTATATTATACTAGTGTAGAAGGTTAACAGGACGCTTAAGATTTCGCCTAGTTCTATAGCTTATAAAGCGCTAGCTATATTAATCCTTAAGCAGGATAAGCTTGTTATAACAGTAGGTTAGGGGTCTAAGGTCTATATTATAGCATTTATGTTTATATCTTTATAGTTAATGCTATTAAAGTAGTAGAAGGCGTTGTTGTTGTTATTGTTGTTATTGTTGTTGCTAAATTTAGGGAAGAAGCTGTTACATAACATCTATTCCTAGTCTATTTAGATATATTCTCTCTGCTATTATATAAAGAGATTCTATATATATACTGTTTTAGCTTTAACTTTAATATAAAGAGAGATAGTCTTAATTTAGCTATTGTTTTAATTCTCTATAGGGTGTGACCTGCTGTCTTTAGCTAGGGAACGAGCATATGTTATAATGTCTTGCTAAGGAGTAGTCTTAGCATCTTTAGTTTTAGCCTAGTCCTTAAGCTTTTCTAAGTCCTCCTTCTCTAAAAGCCTAACTAAGCTAGCTTTCTATCTAAGCCTATAAGCAATTTCCTTACGTTAATTATAGAAGGAGGGGCTCCTTTTTATAAAATTAGAGACAAAGGCTATGTAAATCTACATGTTTCTACTAAGTTCCTTCTTTAAGTGCCTAAGGAACAAAGCTGCTCTTACTAGGACTTTCTTTTGTTTATAATTATTTAGCTACTTTTGCTTCCTCTAGC
This sequence comes from Clohesyomyces aquaticus, assembly GCA_002105025.1. NCBI lineage: Eukaryota > Fungi > Ascomycota > Dothideomycetes > Pleosporales > Lindgomycetaceae > Clohesyomyces > Clohesyomyces aquaticus. Next base: position 197,643 of record MCFA01000067.1, on the reverse strand, counting down.
GTAATTCTAACTCTTTGTTGTCGCTACTCTAGTTTTCCCTCTATACGTTAAATTTAATAGCTAGCTCTATAGACTTAATTATCCTACGTAGCCTTCTCTTTACGTATAGGTGTAGTATTTTAGTTCTATCTAAAGCTAGATCTAAAAGACTCTTCTTACGCCTAGTTTATGTTAAGCCTTTGTCTACTATAGCAAAAAATTCCTCCTTTTCTTTCTTCTCCCTCTTATTCTTCTCCTACTCCTCCTCTTGCTCCTCTTACTCCTTTTTCTCCTCCTTCTTCTCCTCCTCTTTCTCCTCCTTATCCTTCTTCTTCCCCCTTAAATTCTTCTTATTCTTCTCCTTTTCTTTTAGACGTATTGCCCCTTTAATTTTATTTTTTATATCCTAAAGTAACTTCTTGTTATATATTACTAGGCTTTCTATAGTAGCTATCTAGCAAAATAATTAAAGATAACATAATACTATAGATTCCTTAACTTCTTTAGAGTTTATAGCAAAACAAGGATTAAGTAGCTAGGCTATGTTAAGGCTTAGCGCGCGTAATAGCTTAGAGCCTATATAAGAAAGTTGCTTATAATGTAGGGATTACTAGCGTAGCTATAAAAACAATAGCTTATAGCTAGCTAGACAGAACCTACTAGAGAGAAAGAAGGGGGTAGATGCTTAAGATAAAGGGAGATATAGATGCTTAAAAGGAGCAATGTAGATGCTTAAAAGGAATAATGTAGATGCTTAAAAAGAGTAATATAGATGCTTAATAGAAGATATAGATGCTTAAGAGAGAAAATATAAATGTTTAAGAAAAGGAGATATAGATGCTTAAAAGAGGATGCTAATGCTTAAGAGAGGATGCTAATGCTTAAGATAAAGGGATGCTAATGCTTAAAGCGTAGGGATGTAGAACACTATTAGATTAACAGGAGTATAGACGCGAGCTAGGGGCATAGACTTAGCTAATAGCTAGCGTAGCAAGAGATTAGCCTTTACGTTATAAAAACATTAGTAGATTCTATGCTTTTGCTTAACATAAGACTATAATAAGGTAGACTAAATTATAAAAACGCTATAGCTTTAGCATTCTTTATCTAAACGAATTAGCTAAATCTAACGTGCTTTAGCTTTGCTATATAAGTAACTCTATAATAGATTATACACGCGCTCTAACAAGACTACGTCCTTTATTCTTTGTTATACATACCTCTTTACGTCTGTTACTGCCTCCTACGTCTTTAGTTAACATAAAGGCTACATTTACACCCCTAGTTATCGTTAGCACATTTAGTGTAGTGTTAATTTTGCGTCTATAGGACCTAGAGGCCTATAAGTCGTTTTAGGCCCTCTATTAGTCCTCCTATTAATTAAGTTAAGAATTGTTACATCTAAGAAGCTTTAACATAAAGTTAGCCCTAATAATAATTTTACTTTCTTTACTTATAGCCCTTATTACTATAATCTCTAGCTATCTCGCAAAGCGCTTTGCTATAGCGTCTATTTATTAAAGTTTTGTTGCCTAATTCTGCTGTTAATAGAAAAACTACTAACAGTTATAAAGGCCTTTATACTCTCTAAAATAAAGACTTGTTAGTGTAAGTATATTATTATTTCTAGACACTTAGATAATGCCTTTAACTTTAAATTTAAAAAGGTTAGAAGCTTAGAACATTTCTATAAAGCATTAGAGTAAGTTATTATATAACTTTAAGTGTTATTTAGTTAGAGGCTAGGGGTAAAGTTAGTGCGTTGTTTATAGTAGCAAATATTATGTTGTTCTATAAAATTAAGCCTAAAATATATAAGCTGCTGTCTCTCTATAGCAATTGTTACGCTAAAGTAGAGTTTATAAGTAGGCAATAGGTAAGCATAAAAGACAGGGATTAGAAATAAAAGAGTCTAAAGATATCTATAGGTAATAGCTCTTAGATAATTCTGTTTAGACAAGAAAGGTAGTGCTTAAGATATAAAGGACAGGAGACAGTTAAAGTCTAAAAACATATATAAAAGAACTAAGACAATGTTAAATTAACTAGGTTCTATGTTTAACACTAGACATTATTGTTCTCTAACATATTCTACACCTAGGTTATGCTATTAAAAAAAGATTTAGCATTAACAACTACTTTCTGCTTATGTTGCTTACTATTATGTTTAATAGCTAGCTTATACCTTTCCTCTTTATGTCTATCTATATTCTAATAGCAAAAGAGACTTTAAATATCCTTTCTATTATCTAAGTAGGTAATAGTAATTCGCCTATAAACTACGTTATAAAGTTTAGCAGGATAATAAATCTCTAGGGGCAAGAGCAGAGACTTAAGACGTGCTTCTATAACTATTGCCTGTAACTTTATGTCTAATATATTAGCTATATCCTAGGCTTCTTTGTCTCTAAAATGTTTTATTATAGTAACTTAGCTAGCAAAATTTGCTAGACTACGTTAGTTAGTGCCTAGAGGCGCACTAACGCTGTATAAGTACGCGCATAGCTCTATAGAGAAAAAAATTTTGCTGTTAATTAGCTTAATATAAAAGATATCTCTAACTATACTTAGCAACATATATTTCTCTAGAGCTAGAGGAGGTAAATAAGGACTAAGCGAGGGCAGTAGAAGAGCAGACTTTAAGAATAAGGCAAGCGCTGTAGTAACAGGCTCTAAGGGCGAGGCAGGCGCTATAGCAGGTTCTATAACTTAGGCAGGAGAGAGCTTTAAGGGCAAGGCAAGCGCTATAACTTAAGCAGGAGTAATAGCAGCGTAGTTAATATTTGCTATAGGAGGAGTTCTTAAAAATAAAATAACTAGCACTATCTTATAAATATAAGTTAATTTAAGCTTAGCCTAAGTAATATTAGTTAGATAACTAATATTCTCTAGAAGATAGACTTTAAGACTTTACGTTTCTTGTCTATCCTAGATATAGGCTAAGCCTAATTAGGATTTCGTTAGGAATAAACTTCTTATAAGAGATATATCTACTCTGCCTACGCCCTTGCCCTATAGTCCCCCCTACATACCCTAAGTTATCTATAGCCTTTGCTTATTTGCTTAGCGTTACTATAATTCTATATTTACTACTACCCTCTATATACTTAGCTTATATGCTGTTCTTTTCTATCTAACAAGATATAGTTCTGTTGTTATATTATAGATATAGCTGCTGCCTAGCGCTATCTAGTGTCTTTAGTTAGCAAAATGTAACTATTATTATATATCCTATATACTACGTCTTAGGTTTAGCGCTATAAGTGTTAGCCCTATACTGTTAGTGCTAAAGGAGAACTATATAAGACATAGGTTAAGACAGGCTAGGCTATCTAAGAGAGATATTGCTATTATTTATATCTAGCAGCAATTTATAAGGGCTTAGCTCTATAATACTAACTGCCTAAAGATTAATCTAAGTATACTCCTTAAAGCTACTAGGCTAACTAACTGTTATAGTATTAAAGTATTCCCTTTCTTAATCTAACTTATTTATATTTGCCTATTAACACTACCTATAAGCAAATTATTTATAATTAAATTAGAGGTAATAGCCTATAGCTATAGGTACCTTCTTAGTAACAACGTATAAACGTAACTATAACCTAGTTTTAATCTATAAGCAGAGGTTACTTCTCTAAGCGTTATATAAAATCTTATACACGTAATCTATAGCATCTAACTTTAATAATCTTAACAGCAATTTTAACTAGACAACCTTAAATATTAACTAGAAAACCTTAAATCTTAACTAGAAACCTTAAACCTTAACTAGGAAACCTTAAACCTTAACTAGAAAACCTTAAACCTTAACTAGGAACCCTTAAATCTTAACTAGGAAACCTTAAATCTTAACTTAGAAACGTTAAACATTAATAGAAAATAACTAAAAACCTTAAACCTAACATTAAAAGCCTTAAATTATAACTAGAAACTATTAAAGACAGGCAAAAATATATATACTAGGTTATAGATATATTTATACTTACATATTACGTAAAATTTAGAAGACATGTTACTAAGGAAACAAAGGCTATCCTAGGATACCTTATAGCAGAGCATTATATAAAGAAAGAACTAGTAGTCTACTACCTTAGTTAAGGATTATATAGAAGCTAGAGAAGCTAGAGAAATAGAATAGTAAAAGGGACTAAATAGTTATTAAAATTTACTCTGTTTTTATGTATTTTATGTCTTCTTAACAGAAATTGCTATACTTTATATTTTTAGCAGCAGTAATTAGGCTTAACTCTACTAGACCTCTAAAGTGCTATTAAGAGAAAGTGGCGCTGTTTTCTATTATAGAGCTAACAAATAATAGCGTAGGCAAGGATCTGCTTCATTGACTACAAAGAGAGGCAGAGAGGCAGCACGCCCTACTAAGCGGGTGTTGCCTGTAGAGGGATATAGATGCTTAGTAGGGATATAGATGCTTAAAGAGGTATAAGAGAGGGCTATATATAGCTAGAACTAGAAGCCACTACACTAATAGATTTTATATAGAAAGTTGTTAATTTATATAGAAACGCATAGAGCCTTGCGTCCGCCTGTTTATAATCCCCCCTTATATGCAGATGCTTAAAGAGGGATGTAGATGTTTATAGGGGATGTAGATGCTTGACGTAGTTAGCGCTTCTAACTCCTACAGGTAGGCCCCGCCCCCTATAAGAGTTAAGACAAAAAATTACCTAGCCTTGTTTTAGTGCATAACAGGAATGTTAAACAAGACTAGAGTGCTAAACTAAAGATAAAGACAGGCCTAATTAATTGTTCTATCTACTATTATGTCTACTACTATAGATATACTTCTTGCTCTTAATGCTTTTAAAGCTCTTATAGGCGTTACATGCGCTATACTTTTTATTATTATAGTATACTACTTAAAGGGCGACGTGCTATTTCGCATAATTAAGTGCCTCTTTGTCTCCTAGCTCTACTTAGCTTTTAAATTAGTTGCTATATTATTCTAGATCTACTTGCGTTAGACGGAGCGCTTTATAGCTATAGAATTTATTCTCTAAGCTATAGCACTAAGAGATATTATAAGTCTTACTTAATATTTTATAAAGTAATAGCATCTTATTAAGACGTAGTTTATCTGCTAAAACAGCTGCCTCTACCTACGTTATTATGAAATATGCAGGACCTTCGCGCTCTTTAGCTTTGTTTTATTAATGCTAATTAACCTACCTTACTAATCTATCTTAGCTGCTACTTCTACTTATCAAATGTCTAGAGTTAGTGTATACCCACGTCCGTGCTTATCTCTAGATTAGAGCTATCGTTGCTTCCTTGTTTGCCCTAGCAACAATTGGGCTTAGAACTAGCTTATGTTTAGCCCTTGTTCCCCTATAACAGCTAATTTTGAGGTTACAGTGCCCTTAGTAAGCTTAAGGTTGCTATATTGCTTTTATAAATATACTAATATAGTCATAGATCCTTTTGTCCCTACAACACCTCGCTACGCTGCTAATAATTATTTCATTAGCCTATAAAGTTAGCTACTAAACAACAGTGGCGTCTAGGCAGATACCGCCTTGTCCTTTAGACCTTCCTATACAACGATCTAGTGGTTGGCCAGCAATGAAAGGATTTCTTAGATTTATAGAGTCTAGCTTAACATCTAGGTTTGTCTGCTAGTATAGACTTAGCAGATGTTAGCAAGCTTACTGCGCTATGACAGCTAGAGAGAGAGAGATACTAGCTATTGTTTATAACATTACTATAAACAGTAGTTAGGATAAGAGTTCTTGTGTGTATCTCTTTATAAGAAGCAGTCTGCATAGATATAAACAGCGTTTGTAGTAGATAGAGTGCAGAAAAGTATAAAGGCACGCGGAGTCTTTAGGCAAGAGCTTTCTAACCTTACTATAAGCTAATTCCTAATTTTTTAGACCCTAAAGATTAACAGCTAGTTTGTAGATAAAGCTATACTAGCTCCTGTTAGCAGCGTATGGGTTAGATTTCGTCTAAGCGTTGCTACTATACTCCTGCTCCTAGTAGGGCTCTTGCTAAGAAATTAAAATAGACAAGCACTAACTCCTATACTCCTTCTTATTTTTATTCTTTAGTTAGAGTATATAGAAAGCTAGATAAATTTAATTCCCCTATAACTAATATTACAGAGCCTGTGTTAGGTTAGGTGCGACCGCTAAGCCTTATTCTAACAATACTGCGCCTTTCCTATGTCTAATAGGACATATAAAGGTGCTTTGTTATAGCTCTTGTTACGTAATTAGCTAAAGATCTGCTATAGCTAGAAATATTGCCTTTTAAGTTCGTTAGTGCCGTTCTGTTCTACTAGACATAAAGCAATAAGCCATAAAGATACATAACTAGCTCTAAACTAACTATATAAGGCAGCAAGCTCCCTAGTTAGGTAGCACGGCAGCTTTGTCCCCTAACCGCAAAGGCACGTTATCCTATTAAATATTGCTAGTACTACTATACTAACAGAGGCAAAGATAAATGCTACTGCTATCTCTATTTACCTGGCTTCTAGAAGAGGTCGTGCGTCTTCTATACTAAGCGTTAGATTTGTTAGTTCTATAGGGGACTAAAGTAGGAGTATGTCTACTATAACTATAAAAGGGCTAATAAAACTATACTATGTATTTAAAAATTTTACGTTACTTAAAAAAGCTTGCTTAGAGATTAGGAGGCTAAGGTGTAAGAAACATAAGAGTTATGTAAAAGATCTTGTTTCTTAGTTAGAGCAGGTTAGTCATTAGATCTTTATTAAACATTACTACGTAATCTACTACTCCTTTAATACTATTACACTATTATTAGTCTCTGTCTATAATTATTCTTCTTCCTTGTTGTTACCTGCTACCTTTATCCTGTCTAAGTCTATATTCTCCTTGCCTTTACCCTTAACTTTATCTGCTAAATTAAGTCTAAGAAGTCCTTTTTCTAAGCTTAGCTATAGGAATTCTTATAAGTCTGCCTTAGTAAGTAGATTCTATGTTTCTAGATAAATGCTATAGTTCTTATTTATAGAAATAACCCTTCCTGCTATAGTATTTATTAAGTAACCTTACCTTAGTTTTATTAAACTACTTCTAACCTATAAGTGTTCTATACTTAGTTCTAGTTAACTACTCTATAGAACTAAAGCCTCTAGCTTTAGACACTTCCTATGTCTACTTAACCCTAATATAGAGATTAGGTTAGCAAGTGCCCCCTCTCTTTATTAGCATTTTATAGCATAGGCTAAATTCTTTAATTGCTAAAGCACTATGCTTTTTTAAGACGCGCTTCTTAAAGTAATATTATATTTAACATAGAGGCTCTCTTAATCCCTTTAAACTATTCTACGTAGCTAGGGGCTAGATTAGCCCCCTTTACTACTATATAAAACTAGAGGGTATTAGTTCTACTATAGAGGATAAACTAACTGTTATAGGGGTTATTAGACAGGCTAACGAGATTAATTTAACCTTTCTAAACTAAGTTTTGCTATCTATATAGGCAGAAAATTAGACAGAACTGTTATTAAGGTTAAGTACTAGAGGACCTTTGTTAGCGGGTTTAACATTAGGCTGCCTAAGTCCTCTAGTTGTCTTAGGAGGTTGTTAGACCCCCTAGATATAGAGTTAGCAGACTTCTTAGCAGATTTGTCTACACACTTGCTAGGTTTAATCTCTAAATACGCTAGGGGTGCTAATTTAGATGCTATAGCTTAGGTTAGATACTTATTAGTAAGATCCTTGTCCTAAACGTTTGCTAGAAGCTTTTTTTGCTTTTATAATTTTATGTTATTGCTTATAGACACTAGAACCCTAGGAAGAATTATTTTAGCAAACTTATGCTAATAAGCTATCTTAAAGGTAGCCTTAATCTGTTATAAAACCTTAGTAATTTTAACAAGATTCTCGCGCTAATTAGGTTCCTTAAGTTATAGCAACCTCCTTAGATAATTAACTAGGATTTTATAATCTGTTAGCCCTAGGTTTAACTGTTAGTTTAGATCTCTTAGCTCTTTGTTCTTGTTCTTAATAAGGTTAACAGTCTCTTTTATTTTATTATGCTTATCTGCTATAACCTTTTAGCTAGGGGCTGCTAGTTAGAAGAATTCGCTAATCTAGTCCTTAGTATTATATAGGACTATCCTTTGCTCTATAGTTAGACTAACTAACAATGCATAGAAGCTGTTATAGTAGGCTCTAGTTATCTAGTTTGTATTTACTAGCCTATTAATTTTAGCTAATAACTCTCTAGAGCAGACGAGCTTAGCGTTAATCTAATGTTAGTGCAAGAGAGTCTCTTAGAACAATACTACGCTGTTAATTAGTTTTTTAGCAAGGGCATTGTGTTCTTAGCTACTAGGCTCTAGCTTCTTATATTATAAGTATAGAGAATTAAAGCCTAGAACAAGGCCTAAGATACTCTAGTAAGGGAACTAGTCTTGCTCCTTATAACGCATGACCTTTAGCTTAACATCCTGTTTATAATGTAATTTCTTTAGTTGCTTATCTAACTCCTATAGTAGTAGGTGTTATATTTTAAGCTTTATAAGCTTCTAAGGCTAGGTCTTCTTAAAATCTTTAGTAAGTTAATCTATCTTTTCCTTTAGGACAGCCTTGTTTATTTGCTTATTAATTTCTAAGATCTATATGTTATATTTTTCTAATACTTCTAGATAAGCATAGGTATTTTAGTTATCTTTAGGCCCTACTATTTCCTTATAATAATATAAGGAGTATAATAGAGCTTCCTAATCTTATCTAGGATTAGCTCCTTCTATTCCTTCTAAGCCTCTAACGTAGCAGCAATGCTACTGTCTAGAAATTTCTGCTGCTCTGCCTCTTTATTTACGTTATTAACGTTATTATCCTTATTGTTAAAATCTATAAATTTAGGCCTTGTTTCTAGGCTTTCCTTACTTTCTATTTTAACATTATTAGTAGCAGGTTGCTTTTTATTAGCTATAGTTTTCTCTTTTTCCTTCTTACTAGTTAAAGGTTGCTGTTTTTCTTTAGGCTAGCTAGTAAAAGCTGTCTTGTCTGCTGCTATTCTTATTTAAGGGATGTTAATAGTTATGTAGTATAAGATAAGACAAGAAGTCTTAAGATTTATCTAAGGATGTTAATAGTTATAGTATAAATAAGACTAAGATGTCTTAAGACTAGCTTAAAACAAGTAGATAATAGGGTAGGTGTGATTAAAGTTTAGGGATAGAGGTAGTTTAAATAGATATAATAGCTTACTTTAACGCATTTTTATATTAGCTAACTGCTAGTATAACTAGATTTAGTATAAACATTAGCGTAATTAGGAACAATTCCTAGGTTAGAATTTAGATTACGCTGCCATGTTCTAGGTGCTGGGTTTTAGGCGCTAATTAACTAGTTTTGGCGCTAATTAACTAGTTTTAGGCGCTAATTGACTAGTTTTAGGCGCTAATTAACTAATTTTAGTCTCTATGATTAGTGCATATAATAAACAGACTGCCTACGTAATTATTAGCTAACAATAATAACAACAACAGATCTAAACAACAATATAGACATAATAGTGCCCTTATTTATTATTTTCCCTTTTACATACTTTGCCTTGTTCTACATAGGCAATATAGAACTTACTCTAACATAAACTACTAGCAGGCTATAGCAGGTCTATTGTCTAACCCTCTCTGTTACTGTTAGAGCAAGAGGCAATCTTGTCTTTTCACCCTTGTCCTTAAATGCCTCTGTTAGTACTTCGTCTTGTTTAATTTTCTAGGTTAAAACTATACTCTAACTTAGAGTTTATTAAATAATCCTTATAAAAGCAATAGAGGATTTAATACTAGCTTTAGGCAATTTAATCTACTTAACGTTAGTAGAAAAAGTGTTATAGAGTATAAGGTCCTTATAACTAGCCTATAATAGTTTTTCTACGCTTAAAATGTAACAAAGCCTTACTATAGGGCTAGCATAGTCTTTAGCCTAAATCTAGGAGAGTTTTAAGCCTAATTTCTTTATAATGCTCTAGACAGCGCTGCTAGCAATTTAGTGCTAGAATATGCACTACCTAACTTTAAATTTATGAATTACACTTCTACTAGCATAACACTACCCCCTGCTATAAGCAATTCTTCTACCTCTTTACTAACCTAGCACGTTGCTGTTACCTCTACACTAATTATTCTGCTAATATTAACTAGCAGTACCCTAAGAACTTATTAGGCTAGCCTCCTTATAGGTCTTATCCTCTAAGGCATCTATTAGTACTATCTAGTAAGAGTAAAGGGTTATTAGTAGGTAGCATAATATAAAGACAAGATTATAATTAATTATAATTAATAACACTTTCTCTTATTGCTAGCAATATATATACCTTACGCTAAGGACTAATTAAGGACAAAGGCAAGGACCTAGATAATAAAGCTAACGCTAATAGCCTATTTAGACAGCAATGCTAGCAATAAAAGCAAAACTTGCTAAGCAACAAGTTAATACTAGGGAAGGCAAGGGTAATAGCATAAGAAGACCTTAAGAAGGCGGAGTAGCGCATGTAGAGAAAGAGGCAAAGAAGGCTGCTAAAGAGGTCTAGGAAGCTATTATAGGCAAGAAACGTAGTTAGCCCTAGAAGAGTAGTATAGCAGATACGCTAGAGCTAAAGGCTAAGGTAGCTAGGATAAGTGTAAGACGTAGATTATAGAAGGTAAAGCTAGTCCTTAGAGCCTAGGGCTAACGTTATGTAGAGAAGTAAGCTATAGGTAGTAGAAGCTAGTCCCTTAAAGCTAAAGGAAAGGAGCAGAGCGTAGGTTATAGAAGCTAAAGCTAGCCTTTTAAAGCTAGAGGCTGTTACGCATATAACACTATAGGTTAATATTATGCAAAGCTATAGAGAGCCCTAGAGAGGCGTGGATGTATTAGCTAGGAGGTTTTATAATATTTCTAGGTAATTCTTATATGTCGCCTGCCCTGCTTGCTATATTCCCTTAAGCTTATTGTTATGCCTATAGCGTATAGTATTTGTTTGTTATATTATGCTTATAGTTGCTATGCCTGCTATATTTATGCGTCGTTGTTGTCGTCGTTGTCGCGCCTGTTGTTATTCTGCCTGCTCTTGTTAATAGAGCAGTCGCCCTAAGCTTAAACGCTAGTAGTATTAGGGTATCTTATAGTCTTTATTTAAGCGGCCTGGCTAAGACTATTAGCTAGATCCTAGGTAGAGGTTTTAGAACTCAACTTGCTATTAGTATATAGCTAACGCGTAGTTATATAGCATTAAAGTTGCTGTTACTAATGTAAACAGTTAGCAGCTTGTTAACGTGCGAGGGCGCGGAATAGCCTTAGCTAAATCCATAGAGCCCTACTGCCTTAACTGCACCCTAGTGCGCTAATTTATGTCCTAGGACACTAAACTTTAGCAGCATGTAACTCTAAAGTAATAACAGAATTAATTTCTATAAAGCTAGAAATACTTAGCTTCTAAACTATAATCTTTATTATATTAAGTATACTATAGTTAGGGCTAGCAGGATATAGTAATTGCCTTTAGAAGTAGGCAACTTTTATGTTCTATAATAAGAGCAGACATGAATTAGCGCACTAGGTGCACTACAAGGTTACGAGCTATAACTTGAGCCATAGCACTAGCTAGAGTTAGCTACGATGCTTATAGCGAGGTTGCCTCCGCATCCTGCCCTGCTAATTATCTAATTAGAAGCTATTACCTCCTTAAGCATAGACTTTCTGCTGCCCTTTAAGTTAAACAAAATTTTAAGGCTGCCTGTTCTTTTCCTGTTAGACAGACAGAAGTTTAATTATTATATAAGAAGACTGTTGCTACTATAATCTATAAGTATAGAGACGTAGAGGAATTAGATTTTAGCTTTTCTACATGCTTAGATTAGAATAAGCTAGGCTATAAAGTTAAGATAACCTGTTTAGGATCTTAGAGAGCTAAGGAGAAATATAGAAAGTTTAGGTGTAGGAACCTATAAGCTTGCTCTATACGTCTTACACTAAAATAATTTATATAGGGCTGTCTGTTGCTAACAAAACTATAAGGGCGATAAGGATTTAGACTATAAGCGCGCAGGTACTCTGTTAGGAATTACAAGGCATCCTAGCAACGCTAATTTAAATTTAATTTTATAGTTACTTATTTAATGTTAGCATAGAACAAGAAGAGAAGGCTAGATATATAGGTAGTAGTAGTTTTATATAAAGCCTATAGCTTAGGATCTACATTCCTATGTACTCTTTATCTTATAGTCTAGTGCTTATAAGACATTGTCTACGCTTAAGTACTCTTTGTCTAACACCTAAGGATAATAGTGCCTCTAAAAAGTCTATTAACATCTAGGTATTTATATTCTTAAAACGCTTCTTAACCTGCTTATTATAGCTATAATAATCCTCTGCTAACTTAAATAGTCTAAGATCTCTATATAGCTAATGTCCTAAGACAATGCTATAGAGAACAGAGCTAACGCTAAATATGTTAGTTGCTGTTGTTAACATCTATTCTACGTTTAGGTTAAAGAAACTAGGATTAGGAAGCTGTCCCCTGTCTATATTAAGCTTCTTATAGATTAAGCTACTAAAGTTATAAAGCTATAGGTCTAACGACGTTAGTGTTGTCGCGTGAACTAGGAAATTATTAGGGCGTAGATTAGAATATATTACCCTATAATAGTAAATATATAAGATAGATTTAACAGCTTGTTAGCACTACTTCTGCTAGGTAGAGAGCAGGATGTTATTATAGTTTGCTTTAAGGTAATGTTAGAGGTTGCTATAGCTAGCTTTAGAAAGAAGCAAACTGCGTTAGCTCTTAGGCTTGTCTTGCTATCTATAGTATCTAAAGGGATAGTTAGCAGTAAAGCAGCGTGCTATAGCAACAAGAATATACTTTATAATATAAGGATAGGCCCCTAGCGCTTCTAGTATTTTCTGTTTAACTAAGAAGTTGTTTATAATTTTATATGTTAGCTATGTGTACGCTAAGGATTCCTTTAATACTTTAGCTAGATGCTTTACTATTAGGCTAGGCTATACTAGAAAGATTAAGGAAGTTAAGCCTTAATGCTCTAGCGTAGCTATTAGTTGTTATTAGTTAAAAATATAACGCTCCTTTGCCTTTAGGGAACCTAAGGACAGATTCCTGTTTCTAGCGTTAGAGTTTTATATTCTCTAAGCACTAGTAAGTTAAGGCTTAGCATAGCTATACTAGCTATAGCCTTTGTTAGATATTTATATAACTAACATTATTACACCTGTTATTTATTCTACGCTAACCTTTAGAAACTACTAGGGTTATCTTGCTTAGAGTAGGGAAGTACTAATTAGCGTCGCGATGTTACATAAACTATCTTCCTTTAGCTGCTATAGGATAGCTAATTAGCGTGATCTTAAGACTCTAGCAGTTAGAGACTATATATTAAGGTTTATCTTAATTAGTAACTTGTTTAGAAGACGTAGCTTTATTACTGCTATATAATATAGCAGTAATATAAGACTCTTTAGATATATATAAGACATCTATTATGCTAATAACAAACAAGCATTTAACTAACTAGGGTGTTAACCCTTGCTATAACAGCTCTAAAGGCAGTAAGCTGCTTAGCTATTTATGTAGTAACTTTTCTATATAAAATAGTTAGATATAGATAATAGAGACCTACATGACTTTAGTAGCGCTATACTATAGCAGTGTTAGTAAAAGTCTGCTGCTAGCTAGAGGCTACGCTAGAAGGATTAGGCAGGATTGTTCTTCTGCATAAAGCATGTGTCTAGGGACATGTAATAATCTACTGCTCCCTTAACTCTTAGAGGCATTGCTAGCAGGATGTTAGCAAGATAGAGCTCCTTAACTATAGCATGTTATTAAAATTTAACATAAAAATTCTAGAGCTTATAATATTAAACATTATATTTAAACGTGTAAGAGTCTAATAAGCAAACTAACTAGCGTAAGGAGTTATAATAGGAGTTAGTAACAACGTTCTATTTCTTCTACACTCTATAAGTATAGACACTAGCCTGCTATTATTTAAGAACCTTTCTAAATCTCTAGTTCTGCCTACTACTATAAGAAGTTTAACACTTATAGCGCGAGTTCCTAAGCACTCCCTATAAAACATAGTAAGCTAAGCGTAAATTTAGGAAAAGAAAATAAGACTTACTACTAAATAGCAGCTACCCCTAAGGGCACACTTTAAGGAATTTAAAGAGTTGCTACCTAATTACCCACGTAGTTCTTAGGCAATGTAACTGCTAAGAAAGGCAGAAAGGTAGAGTTATAAAAGCTTATAGTTGCTTTATATGTTATATTTTAAAAATTAGATAATCTGTTACATTAGTAGACAGCCTCTTGTTACTATTAAATGCCTTACTAGAATATAATGTTAGAGCTAGCTCTAACCTAAGGCACTAGGCTAGTAAGAATTAGTAGAGTCTAATTAAAAGGTATAATCTAGGAGCATGCAAGCCTAAAAAGAAAGAATAATGTTTTTATAGTAAATAGATTAGGCAGTCTTTTTATTCTTGCTAGTTAGGGAGTAGGAATTTGTTATTAAATAGCTTAATGCCCTGTAGCAGCTAGTTAACTCCTTTTAAGCAAAAGCAAAGTTAAGTTACTAATTTTAGGAAGCTTAACAGGTTCTTGTTCCTGTCTCTATTAATTTTCTAGTGCTAGATTCTATAACTAGTTATGCTAATATAATCCCTTTATAATTACCCCTCTAAGTTATAAACTATTTAAAGATCTGCCTTAACAATATGCATTTACGCTATCTAAGTTTTCTAAACTATACCTATATATTAGATTTGTTTATTTGCTTTACTATGCCTAGCAGACTAGTAATTAAAAAGATATTAAAAGATTCTATAGAAGAGGAGAATCTACGTTTTAAAGCAGCTATAATAATTCTATATTAATAGACTAGAAGATTAGCTTAGTACCTAGCATAACATTACATTTAACTAAAGGAGACTTTAGAAAATAAGCTATAAGTAACTCTGTTCCTACTACCCCTACTATGCCCTGCGCTAAAACAGTGTTTATTTCTGCTAAAATTTTACCCTAGTCTGCTAACTATTTAGGAGGAGAAAAGGAAGAGGCTAATAAGGACATAGAAAGTAGAAATAACAAAGGAGAATAGATAACAGTATACTAATATCTCTAACAATTCTAAGAAGACATAGAATAGTTAAACTATAGCTTTAAGGTAGATAGATCTAAAGAAATTAAAGTAGCTACTAAATTTAGCAATAATTTAAAACTATTAGGACTATAGATCTAGTTTAATTCTTATCTTAGCCCTATTTATATATATAACAATGCTAAGTGAATTAGCTAGATCTAGCAATAGACTTTTAGTGTTAGTTAGGATATTTATATAAATGTTTCTTTCCCTAACAGAAAGGTTATAGTTAAGAGCAACAAGAAGTTTTATAACGTTAAATAGGCAAAGCATGCGTAAGAGTATGCCCTAAAAGGTTAAATAATAATAAATATCTCTCTAAGTAACATTAAATTTTACGTTTGTTCTTAACAATAAGATAGGTAAAGAAGCTATGCATATATAAGTCACGTAGTTAGGCCTAGGGGCTAGATATAGAATCTAGTTTCTAGAAACAGCATTTAGTAATTATAAATTAAGCATCTATTCTTAATTAATAACTAAATAATATAGAATTGCTTTATAGTTTCTAAACTTCCTTTATTTGCCTTTTGTTTTAACAGAATTATAGGCAAAGGCTTTTCCTTAACTATATAATTAACACTCCTAAAAACTACGCTAAGACCTTATGCTAAGATAAGCTTACGTAGGGTAGTTAGCAAACTGCTTATAAGTTTAGGCATACTAGTAATGCTACGTATAGAGATAGAAATAATGTTGTTAAGCATCTTAATTAAGAATTAGATCCTTTGCTTAAACAGTAGAAGCAACTATAGGACAGAGTCTATACACGTGACTAGACACCCTACACTAGAAACTATAACTCCTTAAGCTTGCTATAAAGATAGCAGCAACTATTAAGCGTTAAATTAACGTAGCAGAATACGTGCCCCTTGCATTTATACCTGTTGTTTATAATAGTTAGGTAGCTGTCTAATTTAAAATAAAACATAGAGGAGATTATAGAGTCTAAAAGCGCTAAGATAGTAGCTTCTTCCTAAACAATTATCTCTACTGCCTAGATTTTTAGTTCTAATATTTTTATAACGTTGTTAAGTTTAATTTCTGTCCTAAGAAGGCCTATATTTAGGCAGTAATACCTTAGCCTTAAGGCTGCTAGAATAGTATTTAAAAATTTTTAGTACGTAACCTCTCTGTTAAGGTTTTTTATAAAGCTCTTAAATAGTCTAATATAGAACTGTTAGTATGTTTTCCTATGTAAGCTTAAGGCCTACGTGCCTGTCCTAAGAGACAACGTAAAATTAGGTCTATTATAATTAGGCTATAGAACTAGCTTTCCTAATAACTAATTGCTAAGGGGTTATTATGTTTAAGCCTACTGTCTTAAAAGCCCCCTAAATTATAAACAAATTAGGGTTTAAAGAACCTATGCTATTATAAGTGCTAGAGCTACTAAAGGACAATGCGCTATAAACTAGGGTGTAGCAGATATATAGCAGGCACTATCTTATTAGCTTAATAAACTTAGTAAAGAAGAGCATATAAACGCTTTACTAAGAGATATGTCTTAGTAAGGTTTTTCTACATAAACTATATTATAACCTGCCCCTGTTAACAATAACTCTATATAGCCTAATAGTTTTTTACTAATATTACTTAGTTGTTTACCCCTGTTATAATTTGTTATTAATCTTAGCAATAAGCCTTCTATTATAGTTGTTATAACTATAACCTTTATGTTATTACGTAGCAGATTAAACATTGTTATTAGCAATTTAAAGGTTACCTAGAAGGCCTCTTTAATAGCTAAGAGACTATATTAACTATTAGCAATATAAGCTATAAGTAATTTAATAGCTTTAGCAAGTATGCTTATTTCCTCTTTCTGCTTTTAGAAGGTCTTATAAGCTACCTCCTTAAATTGCTATAAGCACTCTTACGTGCTCTATTATAGCAGGAACATTCTAATTATAACAAGGCTACCTAGAGATATTAGTTACTAAAAATAGGTAGCATGTAAAACACTAACCTGCTAATATACTATAGACAAAATTAAAGTAGTCTATAATTAGGCTTTTAAAGCAGGACAATTGTCTCTTAATAGAGTCTAGAAAGACTAGTAGTATAACTGCTCTTATACGCCTCTATTAAGGCTTAGTACGCGAATGCTAGCTAATAGAGGTATAAGCTAAAAGGTAATATTATACCTAACTCTATATAGTATATAATAAGAGAAAGCATAAGAGTTCTGCTTAGTAAGCAATCGCTAACTATATATTTAGATACAAGTGTCGCAGAGGGCATGCCCACACGCTAGAACCTTTTAGGCATGCGCATAAAGCAGCAGAAGCAAGACTAATAACTCCTAAAATCTATAAAGTATAGATGTAAAGTTTTAAGCGTCTGCTTGTAGATAAGGGATATAGCAGTGTAGGTTGTTTAGGCTCTCGCGTAGATAGTAGTAAGCTCTTAAGCAATTAAAGAGACAAATTTTTGCTAAACATTGTTATAGATAGTATACTTTTTAATAGCAGATTAACAGGCGCTAGAGAAAAGGCTTAAGAACAGGATAGCAGGTAGAAAATCTAATAAATTTTTAATTCCTAAGGTTAGTAGAACATAGAGGACGTATAATAAGCACCTAGGGATAATTAGACAAGAACAGGGCAGAAGCAATTAGCAGCGTAACAAAGTGCTAAAGCTAGGCCTAGGAGGGCATCTGTTCTAAGCAGTCTTAAATGCACCCTTTAAACTTATTATAGCAGAATCTATAGGGGCGTGTGGCGCAGGCAAACGAAAACAGCTAGTTAGCCTTAGTAGCAAAGTTCTTAAGCATAGCGCTAGCTAAGGTCTAAAAATGCTAGATAGAAAATTACAGGAGAGCACTTCGTAATTACTAACAGCTCCCCTAGACATCCAAGTAGCCTTCTCTTAAAAATAGACGCTTGTCTAGATAGAATTATTATAGATCTTAAAGCAAGTACCTAATGTTAGCAAAGTAGGCTGCTATATCTCTATAAACCTCTGCTATAGTGTAATACTCTTTTAGATCACGCATTATATTAGCTAGCATTAAATATATATAATTAGTAGCAGTGCTCTTGTTAAAATTTTTAGATATAGTTTTAAGGACTAGAAGAATTTATAGAAGAGCTTAGAGGTCTATAGCAGCTTAAGTAACAGCTTATAAGGCAAGCTATTTAGCAGCTGCCTTATGTCTACTAAGATTAGAGACAAAACATAAACAACGCTTAAGAACAGCGCGAATACTTTGCTACATAGCTCTAAGCTAACTATCTTTAGATTAGAATATAAAATGTTCTAGGAGTTCCTAATTTAATGCTAGAATAGTCCCCTCCTCCTTAGGATGCAGCATTCTAAATCTTATAGTCTATAAAGACTATTAGAACCTGCTGCCTATAGTAGGTCCTAGATATCTTCTATAAACATACTTAGTTATATATAGAGATTAGCTCTTATATACTAAGCAGCTACGTAAGGAAGTCTAATTTAGTTTTCTAACCTATAACTATAATAATTAAGGGCTTTGTCTTGTCTACATAATTAAACAACAGTTTATGCTCTATAAGGGTACTTACCCTAGCAGATAATATAAAAGCAATCTAAAGTAGAGTTTCTATAATGTTATATAGGTTATAGTATTATAGAGTAGAGGGTTTATATAACCCTTAGTAGTCCTACACCCTAGTTTTAGGAACAGAGAACAGGACCACAATCCTGCCTAAGCAACCCACACCTAAGCCTACGCCTAGACTAAGTAGGCATCTAGTTAAAGTACTAGCCTACTAACTGTTATAAGTATAATCTATAACAAAACTAATAATAAATCTTCTTAAAGACAGAGAATTAGCAATTATTAAAGCAGGCGTATACTAAGGCATTAAAAGATCCTACTAAGCGCATTAAATTTTAGGCACCCTCTTATAGAGCAGAGCATTAAAAAATATTAACCTAAAATGTTTAATAACTAAAGAGAATCTTTAACTAGAAAGTGTTTATAACTCTAACTAGAGAACTTTATAAACGTAATTATTAATAACTTTACTCTTAACGCCTTGCTTGCTGCTGCTGCTTTAGGAAAGAATAATTTTCTCTAGATTTAGGATAGACACCTTATACCTTTGCTAAATATCTATAATATAGACTGTCTGTTAGGCCTGCATTAAATTAAGGCTGTAAGAGAATTCCTAGACAATAATAATTAATAGTAGGTAGTGTAATTTATTAGCTAAGGTATAGCGCTTACGCTCTATTACCCTAAATAAGAATGTTAAATGTTAATAACAGGGTAAAGATACTCTACCTCCTGTTCTTAACAGAGTAATAGAGGCGTTTTTAAATAAACAACAACTATTAGACAGCAAGATTTTCTAAAAAATCTAGTTCTATTATCTATAGAATAATAAAGACGCTAAACTCTGCTAGTAGTCTTGTTTAGACTATTCTAAACCTAAAGACCTGCGGCAGCTTTTAAAGAACTCTTACCTCGCGTCTGCATTTAATAGCCTTGTTAATCTTCCTAGTCTTTAGCCTAAAATTTAACTTAGGGCCCTGCATCGCCTCCTAGCGCTTAAGTGTAATAAGGTAAGTTAAATTATAGTAGCTTAATAGTTATTAGACTCTAATTATAATTATTATCTCTTAGGAAATGCTAAGCTACCTCTGCTATATAGCAAGAACCTAGAACTTTATTCTTATAAATAGTAAACATTTGTTATTGCTGTCTGTTGTTAATGCCTCTACTGTTAAGAGGCTATAGCTTCTTGCTCTAGCATCTTTACCTATTAATTATAACAAAGTGTGCTAACTAATAGAGTCTAAAGAAATATTCCCCTCTGTTATAGATAAATTAGCTTAAACTGTTTTACTTGCTAATATTAAGCAAGTGTCTAGCATAATACTGTCTATATAGACTTTCTTTAAGACTCTAAAGTATCTTAAACCTTGCTATAAAATCCTAAGGCTACTCCTTAGTAACAGGATAAAAAAAACAATTTAGAAAAGCCTTTAGGCATGTTACTTTCGCCCTAAGACCTTAAAGTCTAAACTAGACCTAGTAGTAAGGCTAAGTAGCGTGTTCTAACAAGTTATAATACTAGCAATTACGCCTATGTTTAACTTTAGGCGTTTTACGCTTAAAACTTTAACTAATTGTCTATTTATACCCTAGAAAGAAGTAGGAAAAGTTAAGCTAACTAAAAAGGAACCTAATCCTGTTCTGTTATAACATCTAGCTACATTTGCTGTTGCCTAAGGGTTTAGGACGCCTAAGCTTTTAGAATTAACTGCTAAGAACTCTTAGTACTAGCTTGCTCTTAACTACCTCTAGAAATTAAATCTATCCTCTACCTAATTTTTAGACAAGCAGATATAGCAGGTAATAAATGCTGCTTTGTAGTTAACTAGTTAAGAAGTTCCTAGATATAAGCTATATATAGAATACGTACCTCTTAAGCAACGTTATAGACGACCCTTTAAGGATAACCTTGCTATTAACAAGCGTACTCTATTCCTTCTAAAACTATTTAGAACAACTACGTCTATAGAGAAAGTAAATGTTAAGTTTACGTAGCAGGATTTATTTAAGCAAATCTTTAAGGAATTAAGATACTAATATTAGTAAAGTTGCTTAATCCTTATGCCATGCTATACGCTTATAGTTATAGGAAAGAGACCTAGGCAATAATGTGCCTAGAAGCTAGTTGCCCTAGGCATAAAATACGTCTACTATAGAAGTCTTATAGAATACCTAACAATTATATAGTTAATTAGAGTACTTAGAGTCTTAATTAAGAGACAAAGATATAACTATAGCGCTTCTCTAAGAAGCAAAATTAAGAGCTCTAGACCTAGTTATAAAAAAGAGACAGTCTATATTATTTAAACAGACCCTTAAAGGACTATAGAAAAGGAAGAAGAAGTTATAACTTAGACTTGCTAGCTAAGAATCCCTAGACCTCTAGCAGCTCTAGAACAAGCTATAAGAAATAACAAACTAATAGCTATAAGAAGCTAAGAAATATTAGGAACTCTAAATTAAAATTAGGCAGAAGAACGTTAAACTAGAGCAATTAAACCTTAGACTAGAACAGCAACTTTAAAGCCTTAAGGATTAGTTAAAATTAAATTAATAGCTCTAAGAGGATACAGCGTAGAGTAATATTAAGCTAGAGCAAATAGAATCTAAAGTAGGAAAATTATAGCAGCAGCTTTAGGACGCTAAGGAAAAGCTAGAGGAGTTGCTATGCTTAATTAAACAGCTATATTAATAGCTTAAGGAAGCTTTAAGTAAATATGTCTAAAGGGAAGAGACAATCTAAAGGCTTTAATTAAGTCTAAGGCAACTAGAAAGAAAACATAAAGAACTTTAGAAAGAGAGCTTAGATTAGGAAAGACACCTATAAGAGCTAAAGTCTAAGCTAGCTAGGGACTATAAGGAAATCTAGAGACAAGAGCAAGCCTTTAAAAAAGAAGCCTATCTGCTTAAGCAAAAGGTCGCTGCATAGGAACGCGAGCTTAAGCAGCTAAATTCCTTAGTCTAGAGCTCTAATCTACTGCCTCTTAATACCTCTAGTATTACGCTTCTAAGCAACTTAGATAATATGCGTAACATTATTAACATTTCTTATAGCTCTAACTAACATTTATTACATATTTAGCAGCAGTTCTACCTTCTACTAGAAATTCCTAAATTAAACTCTAAATTTACGCTTTTGCTTGTTATAAGGGACTACTATTAGTATAGACTATATAGGTTAGCAGTAGATGTTCTAACAGAAGAGGAAAATAGACTTATAGTTATAAATAATTTTATATAGCTAGTTATAGCATTTAAGAAGGAGAAGAACAAAACACTTTATATTTAATGCGCTTACTTAGGATAATTTATGTCTAAGAACCTAGAAGAGGTGTTTAGTACGTTAAAAAGGTTTATAATTTATGTAGTTAGACTAACTAACCTTATTAAACATTACTAAACGCTAGACAAAAACAAAAACAAAAGCTTAACCTAAGACCCTTAACCTAATAAGATTTTAGGAACAGAAATAGACCTAGACTCTAAGCATAAGAGAAAGAGAAAAAAGGAAACCTAAGTGTTATAGCAAGGAATATTAACCTATTATTATTTCTTAGACAGGAGAAATCTAAGCATAGAAGAGGCGCATAGCTTAAGCTGCGACTTAAGAATAGTAGTAGCAGACTAAAAGCATTCTATAGCAGGCTAAAAGAATTTTATAGCAGACTAAAAGCATTCTACCTCTAATTTATTAGAAGATCTATATTGTTCTATAGGGAGTTCCTGTTGCCTACATTAGCCCTGTTACTACCTACATCTTCATACGCTAGTGGGGATTCATAGAGTAGATCTAGCATAACGCTAATTCTCCCTGTTATAACCCTATCTATTACGCTTTAGTAATAGGTTAGGCCTCTAACAATAGCTGCTTTACGCTTTACCTAAAGCATAGTTAAACATCTTATCTTGTAAAACTAAGCTATTTATATAATAACTGTTAATTTGTTCTAGCTAACTAACTAAGCTCTAAGACAAGAACATAAGCAGTTAGTCTCTAGGCCGCTTAAGAATTACTAAGGCATAAACAGTTTTATTATTTATAGTTATTTAGTTAACTTTCTAGAAAAGTCTGTTGCTTCTGTTATAGAAACTATAGCGTAGATTATGTAGCTTAGCACGTAGCATTTTAGTTAAGAGTTAGGAGTCTAATTATAGAAAATTAGAGAACTAGAATAAGAGATTATAAAATAGAGCTTAACTTCTAGAGATCTAGAAATTAGAGAATTAGAAATTAGGATAAGGGCCTAGATTCTGTCTGTTAAATAGTGCAAAGTGGCTATGCTAACTTGAACTAGTGAGCAGCAGGAGCGCCTTAGCGGCTACTAAAACAGTTGCGCAAGACAGCGCCTAACTCTAGGGCTGTGTAACTAGATTCTGTTACTAAAACCCTGTTCTAAACTATTTAAAAACAGTGCTCTAGCGCCCTATAAGGGTTTTTAATATAATTTTACGTCCTCCTCTAGCAGAGGTAGATAGAACCTAAGACTTGTTAAAACTCTCTTATACTATAAATTCCCTAATTGTTTACACTATCACGTACGCCTTAGCTTTTGCTCTCTTAGTAGCATAGAGACTTTTAAAGCTGCTTATAACCTAAGCAAGCAAATAGATGCTAGGGGCCTTTTCTAAGTAGGTCTTGCACACCCTTATTACACAAAGAATAAGGGGCAGCTCTAATTTAAGCGTACTAGCTATTATAGTTATTATAATCTATGTTGTTAGAAACATTATAGCGCTTGCTTTATCTGTCTAAAGCAGAGCTAAGCTCTTGCTATAGCTTGAAAACTATTCTTGCTTAATTCTATAATTCTGTTTATAGGTAGCTAGACAAATCTACTTATTAACAAGATTCTTCGCGTACTAACGACAGAGTATTACCTTTACCACTGCTAGGCAGGTAGAGTTTCTATAGCTAAGGCCTTCTACATAGATGTCTTTACATAGTTTACTATGCTAACGTGACTAGCAGACTAGACATATTAGTTTATAATTCTCCTTTAATAAAAAAACTAGAGCTAACATAAGTTAGTTATTAGCACTAGTTGCTACTATTAGAGTAGTTTTGTTCCTTCTAATTAGACGTAAGTTCTATAAGTTCTTTTTATAATCTTACTTCCTTATTTTAATATATATGTTAACATTACTATAGATACATACATAGAAACAAAGCAGTCTTATATTAATAGGCGTTATTATAGCCTCTGCTCTTTTCCTATTCTAGAAGCTCCTATAGGTTTGTTACCTAATATATTAGAACTTAGGCTCTAGGCCTGTAGGACGGGCCACTGTTATGTGGTTTAAACAAAACTATATAGACAATAAGGTTCTTTAAGTATAGGTTTTACTTAAACGTCTATAGGAAACTAAACTAGGGCAGTTTGTTTATCTTTGTTTTCTTTATCTCTGCTTTCTAGAATTTTACCTGTTTATAATATCCTAGTATAATAATAATCTAGTCTCTAAACAGCAAACAATAATTCTCCTTGTTTAGTGTTATTAAGGATTTAGCTAGCGTCTTTAGTTAGTTAACAGCTAGAATAGAGCTATAATTAATAGTCTATATAGGGGTAGTTATGTTTAGAATCTATGCTCGTATAACAAGATTCTTTTTATAGCCAATAGAATTAGTATTATAGCTTATTTGCTATTAATCTGCTATCTACTAGTAGCCTATAATAATTAGACAGCTCGCGTAAGGCGACTCTCTTTAGTATAGTTTCTTAAAACAAAGGGCAGGTAGTTTCCTTATATGCGTATTATATATATCTAATTGTTTCCTAGAATAACTAAGATAGGCTAAAGAGTTCCTTATAGCGCTCTATAATATAGACGAACAGCAGATCTTAACAATATTTGTTCTATATCTATCTAATAATAAAGGCTTATTAGAAGGACGTACTTCTACTACTATGCTAAAGCCTAGGAAGCAGATATATCTGTTAACCTAAAGCCTTAATATAGAGTTATAGATTAAACAGGAATAGAAAGCTAAAGCAGGAAATATGTTAGTAGCAGGTATATAAGAACGCCTTGTACTTTTCTTAGTGTAGATAGTATTTACTAACTAATATTATATAGTATATAGAACACTATAATTTAAAGTCTCTGCCTAGCATGTAATTTGTTTAAGCCTGTATTATATTTCTTTTATAAACAGCAACTTTTAACTAGATAAAACGTAAACGTCTAAAAACTTATTAATTTGTTACCTACACTAGGTAGATTTAGAGGAAATTGCTTCTTATAAGCAGCAAATTATAATTAGATTAAGAAGCAAAATAATTAAGTAGTTCTAGATATAATAATTTAACTATAATATCTTCCTTCTCCTTTTCTTTATCCCTACATATGCTTGTATTAGCTAAACACTAAAACTATATCTAGGGCTAAAACATTTAGCTAAGCAGAGGGGAACATAAGACTAGTAGACCTAAATCTAGGACTAAAAGTCCTCTAGGGCTAGGGCTAAAAGAATTAGCACTAGAACTAGAATTAGTACTAGAACTAGAATTAGTGCTAGAACTAGAATTAGCGCAGAACTAGAATTAGCGGAACTAGAACTAACTAAGGGGAATTAGAACTAGGGCAGGAACTAGAACTAGAGCTAGACTAAAATCTAGAGCTATTAAAGTAAGGCAGAATCCTTAGGCGAGATTTAGAAAAGTCACGTTGCTTAACTCTAACTAAATAACTTATTGCTTCTTTCTACTACTAAGTTATTGTTATTATTGTTATTATTATAGAGAACAACTTTAAAGCAAAACTAAACTAAATTAAATCTTTTGCTTATAATCTTAATTAAATCGCCTAACACTACATAGCAGCATACGTTTAAGCGCTTTTCCTAGCCATGGCTAACATCTAGGCTATGCAACTACTCAAGCTTGGGCAGCCTCTATAACAACGCTAGATGCATCTAGGGTCAACTATGTAGTCCCACTTCTTGCTATGCGCTAGACGAACCTTCTAATGCTAACACTAGCTCTAACGCTAGATTTAAAACAATTCTTTATTACATTTAGGAGCTAGCAACAGGCGTAGAGAGTCTAAAGAAGGAAATAGACAGCCTTATAAAAAGAAAGACTATATAGATAACTAGCTTTTATCTTATAAATTATAATTGTTATAATGTTTATAATTATTAAAGATTTTTCTTAAGCGCTAATGTTATTAGGACGTTTAGAAGGTAGAGGCAAAATAGTTAGCTATAGTTATTACGCTAGAACAGAGAAGGAGGGTGTTAGGTAATGTTAGATTAGCAATAATTTAGCACGTAGAAAAAACCCTAAAAAAACCCCTAAAAAAAACCCTAAAAAAAACCCTAAAAAAACCTAAAAAAAACCCTATCCCCCCTAGGCCCTTTATAAGCAGGTAGGGGCTAGGTGTTACTAGAGATAGAGAGAAGATATAGTAGTAAATTAAGGGTTCTTGTGTGTAGCTTATGTATATGTCCTTATGTATGTATATAGTATATAAATTAGAGGCTCTTATAGTAATTAATTAAGCTTAGTTATATAACTATAGTTATATAACAGAGCTCTAGCTACTTATACCCTTTAATGTTTCTTCTCTACCTGCTGCTTATGCGTGGACTAAAAATCTATGTTAAGGACATTCTGCTTCTTCTTATACTAAAGAGATTTATAACATAGCAGATTATATATATAAATTATAATTCTAGTAAATTCCTAGATCTTATAGCCTAACTAAGACAATTAATTTTTTAGCGTTTTAAGAAACCTATACTCTATAAGGGCGTTTAGGATTAAACTATAGGATTATAGCCTGTTTGCTAGGATAGCTTATGTTAGCTTCTTAGCAGGTTGCTTTAATCCTATATAGGCACTTACTTAGTGCTGCTAGCCCTTTACTAGTTCACGTTTACTACGTGGGCTTTAAAACTGTTTGCCTTTCCTCTAGGTTAGGGATAGGTCTAGCTAGATTGTGGACCCTGCACGGCATCTGCTCACGCACGGCGCATATAACGCTTAGACTAGTTTCCTATATAGGAGGTTGTCCCTATGCTACCTTATTAAAGCAGGGATGCTAAGAACATAATTAGGCAACCTATATAGCCTTTTATTATATCTAAACTATAAATTCCTCTCTCTATTACCTATATAGGATTATTAGCGTGTTACTAAAATTTGTTATTAGACTTCTAACTCTGCTACGCCTACGCAAGAACGACTATGCTATATAAGTGTTAGGCGTCTGTCTAGGCGCTTTATAATTTTACTAGATAGACGTAATAGTATAGACTAAGTTATAAGGACAAGCTAAGGCAGCAGAACTCTCTTAATTAATGTAATTTAGGATTATAATAATGCATATGCTACGACTACTACAAGGCGCTGCTACCTTCTACATTATCTCTAGTAGTAAGGAAAGAAGATCTCTAGGGCTCTATGCATAGCCTAGTAATAGCTTCTAATCTCTACTTATACTAGAACACTATATTTGTCTTTAGTACTAAAAACTTTGCTATATTTATCTACTATAAAGCTTTAAAGTATAAGCCTAACAAGGATCCTGCTACTCTAACAGGTGCCCTAGCGTGGGTATCTCCTACGCGATATGGATTTATATCTCTAGCAGTGCTTAGTATAGCTTTCTAGGAGATTTATGTAGAGCAATTTAGTGCGTGTAGGTCTATAGGAAAAAGAGCTTATTAGTTGTTAATTAAAGTAAACGTATAGAGAGTATTATAGTAACATGTTTTAAGCAAGTATTTAATTTAATAGATCTAAAGAAGGTTACGTAGGTATAAGCAATTAATATATAGCAGATAACTCCTAAACTAGTTTACTAGGTCCTAATTTCTGTTATAGCTAATGTTCCTATTCCTGTTTCTACTACTGCGTTCCTGTTCCTGTTTCTTCTCTATAAGTCCTGTTACTAGTTATTACATCTATAGCTTCCGCTAGATTATAGTTCGCTTCTATTATTAACTCGTCCCTGTTGTCCTTAATAGCTAGTGTAATAGAGACTAATTTTAATATTCTAAAACTTAATATATCTAATCCTCTAGTATGTTAACGTCTTCGCGTAGGCTAGCAATTTCTTCTTATAGCCTAGCTTGCTCTTTAGAGCACTAATAAAGTGTCTCCTTAAGCCTCGCAATCTCTGCTGTTTTATTCTCTTTAATACTTATCTAATTTTCGTAGCCCTCTTGTTATGCCTATTAGCATTAGAAGGTTGTTAGGACCTCTATATTAGGACTATAGCTTGTCTCTGAGCGCTGCCTATAACCTAGCAAGTGCTTCTAAGTTATTAAAGTTAAAATTGCTAAATTAAAGGTCCTCTAAGGGCTAGGGTTGTCTAAATCTCTAAAGTTATTAAGAAACTTAAAGCTAAGGTTACTAATATTTAACCTATTAAAAGCATCTAGATCTAAATCTAGAAGCTCTTAAGCGTTTAAGAGGTCTAATTCTAACGTTATAGAGAGCTTTAGGGTGTTTAGGCATTAGCATTAAGAACACTAAGAAGACATAATTTTAGAAAAGAGTTAGCTATAAAAAAATATATGTTAAATTAATTAACCTTGTTAGATAGAGCAATAGAGAATAGAGTTTTACATTAGTTAAAGCTTAAAAACTTAAATACTTATATTAAAATAAAGGGTTAGTCCTAGTTTTAGGAATAGAAATAGGAAACTAGCTAAATCTACTAGGTTACATAGCCTTATAGCGCTAAAGGGCGAAACGCTTAAGTAGAACTAACTCTAAGAACAGTAACAATGTAGAAGATTAGGCGCTTATAAAAGATAGCTATGCTATGCACGCTAGTTAGATATAAGTTACGCTATAGTGCCTAGAGCATCTTACTAGCTAATTAAGTTTAGCAATTATAGGTTTTTCCTTATTAAACAATTTATCTAAGAAATTAACTAGCATTTTAAATTTGCTCTATTGTTCTCTATCTATAAGTCTAAATATCTTGTTTAACTTTTGCTAATCCTATATATATTATAATAATTAAAGAGTTTTACATAGTTCGCTGTTTATGTACTTAAGGATAACGTAACCTAGGTGCTCTAAGTTAACATTTAAAGTAAGATCTGTTGTTTGCTATATACATGCGTTAAGAGAAGCTAGGTTAGGCTTAGCTCTGTTTTTAAAATATAGGTAAAATCTATGCCTACATAGCTATACTTTACTAGTGCAACTACATAGCCTAATAGATAGCAGGGAAATTAATCTATAAACAATGCCTATAGATAACATGTGTTTTATAGCAGCAAATATCTGCAGCTGTTACCTACTAAATCTTGTATATAGGATAAATAGAAAGTACTTAAGCTATAATTACACATATGTAGAGGTTTTCTAAGCGCAAATAAACACCTAGGACTTTCTCTAGTGTAAATTAAGCATATTTAAACCTAATATATAGCAAAAGGTTATGCTTAAAAACTACCCTTATAGTAGCAATGTTAGGGTAACTAAGCAACTTTAGAAATTATAGATGTTTATAGCTAGACTCTGCTATAGTCCTTTTTATTATAATAATTTCTTTGCTATAGATACCTAAAGTCTAACGTTAATTTCCTTACGTTAGCTCTCTAAGGCGCGTAAGAGTCTCCTAAGGCATACTCTTCTAGATAGCAAGGTCTAGGGATAGTTTATTAGTGTCGCGCTTTGCTCGTTGCCTAGATAAGCGCGCCTAAGATTTCTTAGCAAGGAGCGCTATAGTTGTTAGCAACTAAGGTCTAGGATAGCGTTAGAACGCTTCTTAAATTATGTTAGTGCTTATTTGTCTTTAGCAAAAAGAATTCTAATAGAAGGTAGGTAGCAGTGTTAGTATTTAAGCGCCTATAACAAATTTAGACCCTAGAATTAGGCCCTAAACTTACTTCTAGAATCTATAACAGTTTCTAGGAACCCTTACTGTTAGAAATAAGAACAACCTACCCTAGGTATAGAACCTTTCTAATCCTATTATCTATGCATCCTAACCTTTAACCTTACCTTTACCTTTGCTTTTAACCTCCTAGACTTGTTTCTATATTTTATATACCTAGTGCTTATTTAATTCTTAAAATTATGTCTGCCTTTCCTAACTTATAGCAGGAGATAGAGCAGCAGGCCTTCTTTAATATACTAGCTTTTAAAGCAGAAGCAGAAGAAGAAGGAACAGGAGAAGAATCTGCTACGTAACTATATCTCTATCCTCTTTCCTTTATAACTAACTAGATTACCTTTACTAGCAGATCTTACACGTACTTAAAGGCGAGATTTATAACTATAATTAGACTTAGGCAGAGCTAGTTAAAGAAAGGGATCTCTATGTCTATACTAAATATTAACTCGCCTAACAAAGCTAGGTTACTAAGAATTAGCAATCTGCCTGTTAGGTTGTTTATTAAGCTCTTAAGGAACACTATGCTTAGGATGCAACGCTAAAGCAAGAACTTAAAGATGCAAAATTAGAATTAATCATGCTACGCTAAATAGTAGGTAGCACCTACCCCTTCTAATAGCAGGCTAACAAAGGCGTAGTGCTAGAATTTAGTTAAATTAGAAGATCCTAAGGCGCATAGCGACGCTGCTATAGAGACTATAACGCTAGGCATAAAGCGTAAAGATAACTATTCTATAGCTTTGTTACTATAAAATAGGGTAGAAGTTCTATAAAGACCTAAAAGAAGTATAGGCTAGAAGCAATTAAGGACTGTCTCTAAACGTACGCTTTTAGAAGTTATAGGCAAATTCGTTATAGAACTTAAACTACATTAAGAGCAGCTTTGTCTTGCTGTCTAGGACGCTATAAGGCCTATCTAGGATAATATCTATTAAGACGCGAGATGTTAGAAGCTAGGCCTCTATTAGACGGAAGATTAGGAGCGTAATAAGACTAGAGTTTAAGTGCGTAAGCTTTATAATTAGACAGGAGTTTAAGAGCGTAATCCTTTTATTAGACAGGAGTTTAGGAGCGTAGTCCTTTTATTAGACGAGAGTTTAGGAGCGTAATTATTTATAATTTAATAGAAGCTTAGAAGGCAGTCTTCTATAATTAAGAGTTTAGGCGTAATCTGCAATTAGATAAGCAGACTAGGCAAGCAAGGGGCGTTTAGTAATTCTTTTGTCTAGGTTCTAACTACTATAAACTAATAAAACTGTCTATAATCTGCTATATCCCCTAGTAATATGTAAAACCTTAAATCGTTACGCTAAACTCCTTAATCTAACGTCTTTTAGTCTTGTTTATCCTAGTTCCTGCTGCTATGCGCTCTACGTTCTTCTATGCTAAGTGTAATTTTTTCCTAGTCCCTTATAGTAAGCTGCTACTATTTATAACAGCTAGATAAACATCTGTTAAAATGTTAGAAAATATTGTTATAACCTTTTAAGCTTTATCTTAGCAACTCTTATGTAGAAAGCCTAACATATACTATTGTTATTATATTCTCTCCTAGAGCAATTCTAGTCTCTTATCTATGTCTAAGTACGCTATCATTCCGGCGTGTAGTTGCGTCTGTGCCTTTTGGCGGGGGATTTTGTGTAGACGTTGGTGGAGGGACCTGCTAAGATTCTAAGCTACTTACGTTAATATCTCTGCGCTCGTGAATTTTAGACTCTTGTGAGCTAGACCGTTCAACATAGTTAGATCAAGACAACAGAATTAGGATTAAGTTAATTAGTTTATTATCTAGCGTTATATGCTTAATCTAGATTAGATTTCCTTAAGTTAAATTAGTATATACAGTTCTTGCCTATAGGTTATTATAATTAGCTTTATACCTAGTGTACTTCCTCAAAGCCCTTCTTATGCTGTTAAGGACAAGCGCTAGAGGAACTATTAACACTAACGTTTTAGCTATAAACAATCTCTTCTTTTCTAACTTCTGCTATAACTGCTAGAGTTATCTCTCGCTAGCTAACAGGGATTGCTACGTGTTATTTGCTCTGCTGTTAGTGTGTGTTATATTAAGATTTAGTTTTTAACAATGCCTATTATTAGTTTAGCTACGTTAGAAGATTGCTTAGGAAGCCCTCATCTTCTATTCCATTACTATAGGCGCAGTTATCTCTTTGTTCTTAACTAAATACGTGTAACTAGGTATGCCATTCTAGGCTTCCATAATCTGTCCAGGACAGTAGGTGACTCGCAAGGCTATAATCGCGGTTAGCTGTTAGGAGTAGTTGCTAGCAAATATTGAAGCTTACTATTAATTTAAGGTCTTCTAAGGTGCCTATTCTCTAAGGGAAGCAATTATAATAGAAATCTAGCATAACTTAAATAAACTGCTAATAGATTTGTTAGTATAACCTAAAAGTAAATGCGTGTTCGTTAGTAATTCTAGAGCGTTAGAACTAAAGTCAAAACAGGGTTCTAGTATAGCAGCAGAGTACTAATATATGTAGGGCAGTAGTAGGAGAGTAATTCGTTTGCCATATTATGAGACGCGTAGGGTAATAGTAAAGATGTACAATAGCAGAAACAGGGCTAGGGGGCTAGCTTTATACTTTAGCTAGCCCAAGAATAAGTCTCTGTTAAGCACATTGCTACACTCTAGCGCTATAGATATCATGCAAGCTTCCTTTCTGTGTAGTGATATCTAATGTCTAGTGTCCTAACATTGTTATATAAGCTAAGACCAAACACTGCTATCGTGCAGCGTTATAGACATCATGCAAAGTTCTCTTCTAGTGAGATATCTAATATTAATGCTATTTTAGAAGCCTCTAGTGAACGCTGCCGTCATATGGCGCTACGAATGTCATGCCAAACTCCTCTCTATAGAGATATCCAATCGCGACTGTGTAGTATGGCCAGGTTCTAACACTGCTATCCTCTAGCGCTATGGATGTTATGCTAAACTCTTCTCCTAATAGAGATATCTAATTAGCGACTGTGTAGTATAAGCCAGGTTCTAACACTGCTATCCTCTGGCGCTATAGATGTCATGCCAAACTCCTCTCGTAATAGAGATATCTAATTAGCGACTATGTAGTATAGGCTAGGTTCTAACACTGCATCCTCTAGCGCTATAGATGTTATGCTAAACTCTCTCCTAATAGAGATATCCAATTAGCGACTGTGTAGTATAGGCTAGATTCTAACACTGCTATTCTCTAGCGCTATAGATGTATGCTAAACTCCTCTCGTGATAGAGATATCAATTAGCGACTGTGTAGTATAACTAGGTTCTAACACTGCTATCCTCTAGCGCTATAAATATCATGCAAAATTCTTTCTATAACAGTAATATCTAACTATTCTATAAAGACTAGTCTCTACATAAGACGTGGGCTTTCTAATTCTAGAACATAAGACTAGCAGAAGATAGTTTCCTTTATAATAGAATGTGCCACTAAGGTCTACATTGCTGCGGTATCACGTGGCAGTAGACAGGTATACCTTTTTAGCTAACCTGTCTAGACTTAGTAATTAGCCTATATAAAGAGAGGAAAGTCCTTGCTATGTCTTTAATAACAACGACACTCCTACAACTTGCCTACTGCTATAGATAATTAAAGCCTAGATTAGGGGTAAGAAGACCCTAGCATTTAGCAGCCCCTTTACTAACTAATGTCTAGTATAATTAAGCTTAGCAAATATCTATTTTTATTTAACCTATACATGCTAAACGTTGCTCCTAGTACGCTATCTCCTATAGAAATAAACATCTTATAACTTCTTTATTTAATCTTCTAACAGCGTCTACTAAGCCTGTTTACGCTAAGCGTTGCTCCCTAGACTCTATCTCCTTCTATAGGAAGGAACATCTATAACTTCTTCCTTTAACAATCTTCTAACAGCCTCTGTTAAGCCTACACATGCTAAACGTTGCTCCCTAGACTCTATCTTTATAGAAATATATACCCTATAACTTCTAAGAGATTCTTGTTAAGTAGCCCCCTAATCCTCCATATGCGTTAAAGAGCCCTACGTACGTCTCTAGAGTCTGGCCTAGTGATCGCCGCCAGGGGGAATTAGACCTCACCTGGCTGTCAGGTCCTCCCTTGGCAACAAGAGTAGTGAAAAGTTAGGCTAGGATGTAGGTAGATCATGGCAGAATTAAAATTCTTATTTACTACTAGCCCTAACTCCTTATGGCCTGCTAGATTCTCTTAGTGGCCACGCATGTAGGCAGATTGCTCTATTAAATAATTATGTTACTAAATAGAGAGCAAGAGCGGATATCTAAAAATCTCTATTAGTTATATTTATTACATTTGTTATAGCGTAAAATGTATGTTTATTAGGAAAGTAAGTAAAAGAGCGTTTATAAAGTCTTACTTGTTATAGCTTTAGGCAGGTTTCTTATAATAGCTTATACTTGTCTTGTTTTTTTTATAGTTAGAGTTATAATATTATTCTATAAGTTATTAGCAGAATTATATAGTTAATATTATTTAAGTCCTTATTCTTTCCTTCCCTTATTCCTTCTTTTCTTTATTCCTTCTTTCCCTTTCCTTCCTTTAATGTTTCCTTTCTTTCTATTATCTCCTATTTATAGGCTCTCTATAGCTTCCTTCTTTTTCTTTAGTATTTATTTATTACTTTCTATATAGCTGCTTGCTTATAATAAACAATAAAAATCTATAAAACAACAATAACAACAACAATAACTAAAACGCTAACTAGCAACGTACTATAAAGTCTACCTTTAGTAGTTGTTTAGTTATAGCTTAGCTTTTCCCCTATATTAGATCTATAACAAAGACAAGTAAGGCTCTATATATAACACACGTAAGCTCTGTTTTAACATAAGCTAATTACTAAGTACGTACTATATTTGCCCTTTAAAAATGCGTTTAAGTGTTCTATACATAGGCGATATTGCTTAGCTTGCCAGGAATTAGTTCTAGAGTCGCTCGTTCCACTTTTCGCGAGTCTTGTAATAGTTAGGCGTAGGAGATTTAGCAGGACTAGCTATAGTGTATAGTAGTGTAGGGGTTTAGCAGAACTTGCTGCTAGTATGCTTGTTTAGTAAGGAGGCAGAGATCTTAGGGGCAAGTTACTGTTAGATAGTTAGTACTTTTAGTATATAATAACGATGTAACACATGTCTAAATATGCCTACGTTTAGCAGGCAGGACAGCAATATTTAAAAAAAAAATCTAGAACTAAAGGCAGAACCTAGCTACTAGTTTACAAATCCGCTCTATAGTCCTGTCCCTAGATCTAGATCTAGATCTAGATTATGTCCCTAACCTAATTAAATCCGTCACGTGTAGCTAAGCACTCTCTCTACTATAACAGTTTTATAGAAGCATATAGAATTACGTAGAGAGTATAGTAAGGTAAAAGGTAAACTATAAAGTAAACCTTTAATTAGTATATAGTAAAGGTAAAGGTAAATGTTACTCTAAACTACTTATTTATAGCTTTTAACCCTGCTACCTTAACTACTAACACTAATAACCCTCCCTTACTTTAACCTCTAAAAAGGTCCTTATCTATAAGCGTGTAAAACTACGAGATCTACGCTAGCGACTAGGAGATGCTATAGCTAGGAGTTTGTCTTATTATTATAGAGTAGATAGTGGCTAGATAAAAGCTAGTAGCTAGGCAGTAGGCAACGTTAATGTTAAAAGGGTACAGAGGAGGGAGTATAGAGGAGGAGGGAGAAGAGGGGCAAAAGACAGAAAGAGAATAATAGGACAGAAGAGACAGAAGGCCTCAGGCCTAGGGAGAGCGGCTAGGGAGAGTGGGCCAGACGCCACCCCCCTGACGGAGCACTTAGCGCCGCTACTAACAGCCCCCCCTGCCATAAACAAGGACCTATGTGCTAACTAGGACTAATTTTAGTTAATTTGCTCTATTTCACTAGAACTAGTTTTAGTTAGTTTGCTCCGTCTTAGCGCCTAAAAACAGACAATTTTGTAATTTTTTTGTCTATTAGCAAAGAGACTATAGCGCTTCCCGTTTGCTTAGCAGTACTTAAGCTTGATACCAGCGGATTAGTAGTTGCGTGGGTGACTAGCAGCGAATCCCTGCTGTTGTATGTTTTTGCCATTTTTTTTTCATTTTTTTTTGTGGGAGCGGGGAGGTGAAGCGAGCGGTGAAGGAACGACAGACGAGGAACGACAGACCTGAGAGAAACGAGACATAACATACCAGCCTCACCACTACTCTTTTGGACATTATTTGAACGAAGGAGGCCGTTTTCGCATATACCTATCAAACTCGGCCACGCCGTTGTCAGAAACCGTTTCAATGTAACGCGCAACTTCTGCCCTGGTGTAGACTCCACACCGTGATCAACTACTTCGTTTCCACTAGTCGGTTGGTCCAATCTTTTTCTCTGCATCCTAGCCTTTTGCATCAAGATATTCACGCGTGCTAAAGGATACCCTTAGGATGCCGCTGCATAAGGACGCGACGGTTTTGCTCTTCATGTCCACCCATGCCTAGAGGAACGGTTCACAAAAACGTCGTTCAATTGTTGAGGTGCATTCATGCGCTTCGGTGGCGACTAATCGCCATCACATCCAAAACGCGAAGCTTAAGTATTAGTCTAGGACGTTGTTAGCGTACCCTTTTCCTTTTCTTGAGCCGTGACTTCGTTCTTGTATCATACCCGTGCGTCTCGATAATTCACATGTGTCAATTTTATCCTCGTATTGGTATTCTCCTCCTTGCTGCCAGTGTTTCCATTTTCCTGGACCTTCGATTGTCGATTCGGTGTAGGTATGGACTCGGGTGCGTCTGCCTCCCCAGCCGTCTATTGTGGGAGTGCGACTTTTATTTGTTGGGTTGGGGTTGGAGCTATTGGTCGTGGTGCACGGCAGTATATGAACTTCTTTCGAAAACCGCGAGCGAGTTCGTCATTGTCGGCGTATGGGTTGAATAATCCCTAGTCTTGGAGGGATCGCTCGGCCAGGAAGGCCGCTTCAAATGGAATCGTTTCGGTGCTTGCGGTGGTATTCTCTCGTCCGCCATATGGAACATTCTGTATAACGAAATAGGGCGTGTAGATGAAGAAAAAGAGCAACAACAGAGGAATGGTGCAGGTGGATGGGTGATTCCGCACGCTCTTTCACCCTTCGATGAAAGGGGAAGGTGCAACCTCCCCACAGAATGGCTTCAACAACGAAGAAAGCTCCTACATACCGCTTCCTTTGTATACCTCGTTTGCATAATCCGCAAATGACATGTGCAGCTCATGTACTTGTATCCAGGGATGGATGGTATGGATTCGGTGCCATGATGGAGTCTAGATGTGGATGGTACGCTCTCTCGTATGGCCTAGAAGACGCCGGCCATTGGGAACTCGTTCTAGGGGGATTGAGAGGAAGAATGCTAAGTTTGACATCAGAGAGCATTGGTATCGACGGAGCGTTGTGAGGAAGGCAGAGATGGAGGACTGTACAGGCCTCGTTACTCTCGATTGCGGTTTCAAGGAGTTATTGAGCTTCTTCCTTCAGCTTTTGCTTCGAATGTGGGCTCTTAGTCCATGATATCGAGAAGAAAGGACGTTGATTCAAGGTGATGCGGCGCAGCCCCTACCTAAGCGCCTGGACGGCACGTGACCATAATTTATGGCTGATGACCCTGGCCGGCCACATGCACGATGCCAGATCCTGGTGAGGAGCATGGACAACGTCTCAAGTGAGATCAAGACGGCTGTCGCAGATGTGAAAAGCAGACGAAGTTTGAAGTGAGGAAGCCTATCTAATTGTTTCACGTCCTGGCTCTGCAGCGAGATCGAGTCATTCTTCAATCACTCGCAGCAACCGCGGTGGAGGCGCGGCAACCAAGGCGCGACGAGTCACGATTACGCCAAACGACGAGATTCTGTCGTGCTGGGGTCGATGAGATGCGATGGACGATAAGATAGCGCGCTGCTACGCTGATGTTGCGTGAGCAGATGTTCAGCGACGATCAGCGTCGACCGGGTTCTAGCGGATTTGCATGTCATCCAAAGCCGCTGCCATCACTTGCGCATCGCGACCTCTCAAACCTGGAAAGGCAACCCCTCCCAGCCACCACCTTTGCTCCCCACCTTTCAACACCACCAACTTTTTACTGCTTCTCTTCTTCTTCACTCGTCTTCTCTTCACGTATCATATATTCTCGTGGTCCTTCGTTCGAACCCGTTATCTTCATTCCTCCGCTTGCGGCTGACGATCGTGCGCCGTTTCTGCTTACGGTTGCTTCGTTTCACTACGCTTTAGACATAGTATTACTTCTTCGCCCACCACACTCGACACTTGCCTGACACACGCGTGCGACTCGCTGCCTCACAGGCCAACCCCATAGACCAACATGACCAACATGGACGGCTCGTTCTCCGACTCCGAGGTCGATCTGACTGGCAGCGCGCACCTCCAAACAAACGACGACATCCCCGAAGAGCCCGAAATGATGCTCTCAGAAAGCGCAGAAAGCAGCCAGGTGTCTGCGCCGCCGCCCCGGATTGCCGCCCGCTTCTACCGCCCTTCGAACAACCGCCGGAAGTCTTCGGCGGCCTCATCGCGCCGCAACTCGATATCCTCAACCCGCTCGCACCAGTCGAGTGGCTCCTACCGCAATGGCTGCCAGAGCAACCACGTGGCCCAGCATCTCCGCCGCGCGTCCATACTCGAGAGCCGGAAAGCAAGGCTGGCGGACCGCGCAGCACATGCAGAGCAGGTGCGTTTGCGTGCGGCGCTGGCCAAAGCAGCCCCACGCGGCTCCAACAGTGAAGAGCGGGCCTTGGCAGCCCAGCAGGCCCGCGAACGCCATCTGGCCCAGGTCGCAGCAGTATGCGCCGAAGAAGTCAGACGCGCAAAGAAGGTTGCCGAGGAAATGAAAGAGAGGAAAGCCGCCGAAGAGCGCAGATACCGACTTGAAATGGAGGAGAAGCTCGCAGATGCAGAGAGGAGGAGACTAGAATACAAGCGCAACACGCGCAGGCCCAGGACCGCCAGTTCGCCCCCAAGAGATGTCAAAAAGCCGGTCCCGCGACCCGCCGTATCCTCAGAGGATGCCGCCAAGAGGATCCAAGGCGCATGGAGGGCACGGTCGAGGAAGCAAATTGTAGATGCGTGGTCGGAGCTAGGTCTTTCCATCGACAAGGTGCACGATTCCAGTTTCGAGGACATCACTACACTACTTGCAGATGAGAAGGTCTTGACGACTACCCAGAAGATCATGTCACTCTTTGATCTGCTTTCAAATGAGGACGCAACACCCGGCGGGACCGCGATTAGAAAGTTTCTGTCTGCATATCTCATTCTTGGGCATCCTGCCCAAGTATTGAGCCGAGACGGCGACCAAGAGCAGGACCTCATTACCAAGGCTAAGGACCTTATTATCTCCTTCGAATCTGCGCTATCGAAGCTCACCACCTTCAACTCTTATACCCCGTCACCCACCCGCCTGGAGACCGTTTCACTGGCCCATGGCGCATTCGTTACTGCTTTCGACGACTGGAAGGCACGAGACTCCTCTGCACTCATCGAGACCATGGTTGCGTCGTTCGTCAACCTCGATGCCATTTGGCAGAGTGTTAAGGACGAAACCAGCGACCAAGTCGCCACTGACTACAAGAATGGAATCCGCGACAACCAAGCCATTCTGCTGAGCAAGATTAAAAAGCTCGCAGGACCAGACAGGGCTGTGGCCCTCATCCGGAAAGCCATACGCGAGAGCCGCAAGGCAAGGCCTAAGAAGAGGCCTGCTGGCGATGTGGTCCGTCCTCGGGTCGCCATCGATTCATCCCCGCCTGGGTCCCCCATTGACGAGCAGAGCGCAGCCCTCCAGGCTGCAGCTGCTTCACAGCTTACGAAGCCTCACGACCCAGCCTCCCCTGAAGGCCACCAGGCAAATTCTCTGTCGAAAGTCTTCACCGTGGTTCCTGGAAACCGTGTCCTTGTACACGAGTTGTCCATTGACAAAGAATACCGTATTGATCCGTCGCCCACTGCGGATCTGCGGGACGCCCTCAACAGAGAGGTCTGCGATGCCATGCGCAAGGGCTTCGAAAATGGGGAGGGCTCTGTATGGACGGCGGCCATGGCGGAAAACATCCGAGCAAAGCTGCTGCGCCTGCTGAAGCCTGGAAACTCGATGCACACGCTCATATCCGATACACTTGACCCAGAGCTCATCAACACACAGTGTGAACAAGGCATATTCTCATATGAGAAGTTCTTCTCTTTCATTGCAAATATTCTCCCCAAGCTCTGCGCGCCATTCCGCGACACTGAGGTCAAGGCTCTCGCCGACGAGCTTCAAGAGGAAGGCCCGCTTCCGGAGATGATCGAGAAGCTTTTCAAGCTACTCCATGTTACTGATCTTCTCTCCTTGGATTATTCCAATTTCTTGTTGATGAATGCAGCACCGACGCTCATCAAAGAAGCTCCTGGATACGAGCAACGCATGTTTGCCCAAGACCTTGAGTCTGGCACAGTCACATTGGAGAGGACTCAACGTTGGTGGCGCAGCGCTGCTGTGAATATGCACACAGAAGCTGACCGCCGGGATCCATGGAATGACCCGAATCCGGTGAATCGCCCTACACCCCAGAAGATATACGCTCGTGGCTTAGTCGATCTCGCCATCGCAACCCCTCCGCTGAAAGACTCAGAGCTGCCCGAGACGCTGGAGCTTGACCGCGAACGGATCTCGCGCATCCGTACAGATGCGCTCCGCATTACCGTTATTGGCGGTATCCTCTTAACAGCCAAGAACCTACTAAAGCGGGACGTTCGTTCTCAATGGAAACCTGAGGCCAATCGGATGTGGGAGACGCTCAAGGGCGGTCATCTTAAAGACCTGGCGACTCCAGCCAAGATATCTACTCTACTCGAATCGTCCCATCCGATGCCACCATCGAGTCGCGCCCAACTCTCGTCGACCATTACTCGCTTGCTCACCCAAGCCGAATCCGGAAGACTTTCTGATCCAGTTCTCAAGGTCCTCTTCCAACGATTGAAGAATCTCATCTTCAATCGCGTCTCTGCTACCAGCTCAGGCGAGAGAGTCAAGGCTGCCAGCACAGCCACGGAAGGACTTGCTACTACTGGCCTCCCAGAGTTTGTGAGTCAGGTTGGCGACATTGTCGAGCAACTTGGAAAAATAAGCGACGTTGATAGAAGGGCGCACGGCAGCTGGTACGAGCAAATTGCCGAGGAGATGGAGAGGTTGGGGACTGAAGGCGAAGAGTTGGCACGGACGTCCAGCGCAGAGTCTTCTGTTGGGGGAACCTCTGCGTCCTCAGAGTGAGGCTTCTTCATTTTCCGTTCTTGGATAGGTAGATTGTCGCTAAATCTTGTTCGTTTGCTTCTTTCGTTGTATGACTCTCCATATCTGGTTTAGGTCCTGTTTTGAGTATGGCGTTTGGTGGTCATGGTGCATGGCACTCCACCTGTGTCTCTTGCATTGCTGCGTTATGATATCATTGGAGTAAATTTTGATTGGGATGTTTGGCAACAAGTTTAGACATCATGTAACCGATATCATTCATGGATCTTGGAATCGGAGCGAGCTCGAGAATGGCTCGAGCGGGTAATGGCATATGCAGCAATCTCATGATTTAGAATCAGATCTCACATTGTTCCTACCTCCGTTTTCGTCCTTCCTTTCGAACATCGTGGGGAAATCTCCACAGTGCCATAATTGTGATTTCAGCTCGACAAGGCTGCGGCTGAAGTTCAAGTCAACAGATCTCGAGCTGAAGATGATTCGCTTGTCGAACGAGACAGCTTCATTTTTGTGACACCATGTGCGACACCGCCCTAGGATCGGTCCTATGACAAACAAATTTTTGGTCCTGAGATCAGCCACTGTGATTCAGTAATTAAAGGGAAGGAGCCTTGACGGGTACTTGCGCCATAACATGGCGAGGGTATGTTTGCTCTTAAAAGGCGAGGGGCATCTTCTTTCTCTTCACCATATCTCGTCGAACTTCGACATAAGCCAAACTCTTCAAGTTTGAAGTATCCACAGGACCGATCCCAAATCCCCTTTCAGGGGCATGTTCAGGTCTATGTTCCGGTATTAGATCTGCCAGCCCTCCGTCTCGACCCCACAACCCTGCCCGTCGTACAATGACCCACACATCAAACAACCCGCTGGACGCTGAGCCTCGGCCTCAGCCTCAGCCTCGCCCTGCGGCACGATTTCAGCTCTGTACAATACGTGCATTTCTAAGGACACTGGTCGCGTGCCTCCTCCCCCGAACGAAGCAAAACCAATCTTACGAAGCCTTGCCAGAGGAACCTTCAAAACAGCTCTACGAAGCCTTACCTGAAAAGAATTCCATCCGGCTCCTCAATATCCACCCAGGAGCCGCAGATGAGACAATCCGATGCAGTCTCATACTGGCTGGAATCGACGAAGACCCTCCACCTTATTATGAAGCACTATCATATGTCTGGGGTGGCACGGAAGATAGTCGCTCAATTATTTGCAACGGATTAACGGTACACGGAGTACGCAAAAATCTCTTTGATGCGCTTGACCGATTAAGAGACCCGGAGAAGGAGAGGATCATATGGGTGGATGGGATATGTATGAATCAGGAAGACAGTGAAGAGAAGACGGCTCAGGTACGGCTTATGCAGCATATCTACCGTAATGCGAGACATGTCATTGTGTGGCTGGGGACGGATGAGTATGATGAGGCTCACCGGTGTTTTGAGATATTGTGCGCCGTGGTGAATGAAACGAGAAACAGGGAGAGCAAAGCTCAATTGGCGACTTTTAGGTCGATGGGTGAGGAGTATCAGGCCGGAAATATGCCATGTCCTCCTCCGGTAGAATCTGACGACTGGACTAATGTCGCAGCTCTGTTTCTTAACAAATGGTTCGTCCGTATGTGGGTATGAAGCGGTGATTTCCTCCTGCAAACTTTCGCTAACGTATCTTTGCTGCAGGTTCTCCAAGAAATCGTTCTTGCCAGAAGCGCAACGTTCATATGGGGTGCCGCCGAAATTGATTGGGTAATCATTGGAGAAGCCCTACAAACAATAAGATCATCGGAGAATCGATATATAAACAACCTCCTCGAGAACCGCCACTGGCAGAACGCAGATTTCATGAACAGGGTCTCGGGCATGGGAGCAGACGAACAGAAAAGAAGGGTCGCCTTCATGCATCTCCTAGACTGGACGAGATCATTCGAGGTCTCTGACGCCAGGGACAAAGTCTACGGACTTCTTGGGTTTCCGACCAGAGACGCGGATCCACGGAATTCAAATGGGGTCTTCATGGAACCTCGATATGATATTTCTGTGGCGGAAACATACGCCAAGGTAGCGAAGAAGGTCATGGAAAAGTCTCAAACCCTCGACATCCTCTCATATATCAACCACAGGCCCGACGTCGTCTACTGTCCTGGCGGCCTTATCAAGGACCAGCATTTTCAACATGTACCAAAACACCTGTACCCTACTTGGACGGAGTTGCCCGACGGAATACTACAACTAAACTGGCCGCCCGACTATCCTTCTGAGAAAGAATTGCCAAACTGGGTGCCGAATTGGAACACTGGAGTCGTTACCGTCGCCCTCATCGGCTTCCCAAAAGGCCAACAATACGCCGCGGGGAAACACAAACCACAGAAACTACTAGAAATATCCAACCCAAACACCCTCACTCTCAAAGGGGTAATCATAGACGTGGTCTCAGAAGTCCTGCCTTCAATGCCTCTCACCAACATCATGGAGTCCGAAGACGGCCTTCGTCGCCTCCTTCGCTGGTGCATATCAACCGGCGCTCCGCCCTTCGCAATAGCGAGAGCAATCACAGGAGGCCGAGACTCGGACTACCGACTCGTTACCGATGCAGATCAAATGCTAGCGGACTTTTGCGCATACATTCAATCCCTAGATACAGACTGGCTGGCTACTGCATGGCCGGACTCTGCCTCCCATCTTTCGACTCTCGCGACTGAGCGGGGGAATCCGCAAATGTTGCAGGAGACGATTTGGAAGTTCAACTTCTACCGCTCTGTGTTTATCGCGAAGGAAGGGAATTTGGGCCTTGGACCCTGTGCAATGCAAGCTGGTGATTTGGTTGTTGTGCTCTGGGGGGGTCAGGTTCCTTTCGTATTGAGAGAAGAAGACGGGGGAGATTGGTATCGATGTGTGGGAGAATGCTATGTTGATGGGTTCATGCAGGGTGAGGTTGCTGAGTGGTTAGTTGAGGTGGAGAGCCACAAGGAGAGGGTGTTTGAACTGAGGTAGAGTTGGTGTGTTGTCAATGTCGCGTGTGTTGATATAAGTCGCTCATTTTGAGCTCAGAAGATAGGTGTTTTGGCATATGGGTTTTCCATATGGATTTTGCATTACTACTCTAATTAAAATGCTGCAATAGGGGTTCATCCACTATATTCATACATCTTGGAAGAAGCGCGGATTTGAGATGGTTCAATGTACTTGCTCTGCCAAATTCCGGTCTTAGTACGGCGTTATCTTGAATGCTAGAATAGATTAGCAGACGGCACGGCTGACAAAGATAGCCCCAGTGACAGCTTGTTGCTGGAGTGGTTATGCCCTGGGCTCTTGACTATTATAGGTCCGTGGCGTGACCCACATCTGTCTTTCTTCAGAGGACATGAGAGTCGAGATTGAACAATTTCGATGCCAGGGCGCAGTTATGTGTCGAGCTTCGCTGGCCGCCGCGAGTGCGTTTGTCTGTCCCTTTCAG
Organism: Clohesyomyces aquaticus; assembly: GCA_002105025.1. Taxonomy (NCBI): domain Eukaryota; kingdom Fungi; phylum Ascomycota; class Dothideomycetes; order Pleosporales; family Lindgomycetaceae; genus Clohesyomyces; species Clohesyomyces aquaticus. Next base: position 153,391 of record MCFA01000067.1, on the reverse strand, counting down.
ATAGATTGGAAATGAGGCGGATGCAAGAAATTGGTCGGTTTCGGCCGTTGTGAATCAGCACAGTGGGTCAGCCGACATCATTACTCGCCCAAACTTCACGTATTGGCTTATACGTACCAGAGATAGAAGGTGAAGTTCAAACTCGACCATGTAATGGGAAATTTCCGGCATTCCTTCCTTCAACTAGGCTCGGCGTGTTAGCCAAGGAAGGCCGGCCTGAAGTAGGTTGGAATCGGAGCTCCGCTTCCCGACAAGGTGGTTGCTCCGTCTCTGTAGTTAGTCTCCATAGTTAGGCTCGTTCCTGAACTCCTAATGCGTCTCTGTTAGTGATTCACTGTCACACGTCCTTACGACTGTACTTGTCACATGATTGCGCGGAGCTTTCGCGTATTCTATCCAAATCCAGAACTGCATATCTTAAAGTATTCATGTATATCAGTTCCAGTGCTAATATTAGAGACGGAGATTGTGGTTGGTGGGAATGCGATGTGAAATATATGAAGTTGGGTGCGGGAGCCAAGCAGTTGGGTTTTGAGAAGGTGATCCGCCGGACTAGGAAGTGATGATAGACCGTGATGATGCGACCCCTTTGGAAATCGATACACATTACCATGAGCTGAAGCCACTGAGTAGTTAAAGATTATGTGCTAGTCAATTATGCTCTCCGACCGTGGGGAAGATTGTCGCTTACCCTTAACATTAACTTCGTGAGATGCTGGCCCCGGTGTTTATCATCCTGGACTCCTGACTGTAATAAAGAAATCGCTCGTGAACTTCCGCGGTACCAATACGAGTCACCAGGAATGCTTTTTAAGATTATCAATGGAGCAGTGCATGACGAATCTGACTTCCCTTACAACGTCTTCCTGGTGAGCATGTCAGCTCACTACTCATGAAGACGGAGAAGCAAGAGCAACTTAAATATAGAGGAGGCTCAATACATCTCGTAACGTCGTGGGTCGAGAAGTTAATATCAGGGTACAGAGGCCGGAAGTGGAGTCCGCATCTCTGAACGCGCCATGAGCTCTCCATGCTCGAACTTAGTAAGATGACGAGTGTCAAAGCGTCTAAAAGAAGCTACCAGGTAAAGGATTATGAGTAGGCGAGATTGCCTGTCTGAGCATTGCGCTGCATCGTCCCGCTGTCGCCGTTTTGGGCTTTATTACCATAATGCGCCCTAAGCGACCAAACCTTCCATGCCACTGTTCCTTGAAAGAAAGTTCATGAGTCTCTGCCGAGGTGGGTCGTTGGACGTCTGACATAGGAACTTTAAATCATGCTAGTGCGTGGTGCTAGTAATAGAGTTCGGCGGAAACTTACCGAGTCCGGGATCATCTTGTCTCGACTCACCGACAGGAACCACGAATACCATATTTTCCGAAGTCGTGCCGGGAGTACCTGGATCGAATCCAGCGCTTTCTCGGAAAGCCTTAATTTATCGCTCCTATGATAAGTGTGGTGGAGTTCTATCAAAACGAGCTGATTCACGCTTTGATGAAGACGCCGGGTGTGCGCTCGTCGTCGGCGGAAATCGATTTAAAGCTTCTTCTCGAGCGCATTTCGTGCGAACGTGCCTTTGAGAAACACGGCGTGGAGATCAGTTGTCACGAGAGTTGCATGACACGACTGACTGACTGACTGTCCAGCAGGGTGTATGATAGATCTGTAATGACTATGTGCGTTCAGTACAGGCAAAGTCTACACCGTAAATGCCTCTGTTCCTAAACTCGTTGCACTTGACAGTCGGGCACTCGGTGAGGTTCTTTTTAGGTTTTGCTTGATGCAGATCCCATGCTGCAAGGTCGCGGGGAAGGCACTCCCGAGCCACGGAAGTAGGCTCGCTAACTGGAACCGACCTTCGGACATATATGGCGCCCAATGTGAAGACGCGGCAACACAACCGAGTGCAAAACAAAGCGCGTTGCATGTGCAGTGTCGGCGGAGGCTGCGGGGCACCGGGACCGAGTCGGTAGACGGACAGCTTATTGGAACGATCGTTTAATGACTGCAACTCCAGTTGAGTGGCAATATGGGAAGCCGTTCTTGTCGTCGACATGCGCCAGGGTCCCGTGTAATCAACCCATTCTCCAGATGACGGCCGAACCCACCGAGGCCTTTACGGGTCGACTACTGTCAAATGGGACGATCGCATAAAATGTTGTACATGTCTCATACAGTGCTGTTGTATTGTACATTATTTTAACATGGCTCCCCTGCTCTTTGTAGTCAGATTGACAACACGTCAGGATTTCAACCAACATGAGATCTAATCACAGAGTTCGTCTGAGACGGGTCGCCTTCCTCTGGCACAAGACGGGATAGGACCGGTCTATTTGGATTTCGGCTTCCGTTTCCCAATGTCGTAGCCCCAACTCCTTAGTGTCTTGACAACTTTGGGAGTGATAGCAGCTGTGAGTGGTACCCGGACGAAGATGAAGACCGACTTGTGGATTGCATAAGCCAGAGCGAGCTGTGTCCAGATTGCTAGCATGCCAGTTAGCCATACGTCAACGTGCTTCTCCAATCGAGCGTCATACATGCTTCCCCATTTTCCTCTTTCTTTTCTGTTATGGCCTCAACGTTGTCGGCGGCAATCTCCACTGCCTCCGCTTCATGCTTTCCAAAATCGGGAAACGCCATACGGACTACGTTCCTGAACGCTTCGACTATGATGTGCTCATAATGGCCGATTCTCTCTGCTCCGAGCATGCGCACCAACACGAAGGACACGGGAAGATCCAACGCCCCGATCGCAAGATAGACGCCGAGCGCTGACCAGCCATATTCGCGCGACAGCTTGCGGAGTCGCTGTGCGAGTGAGGGTGCTGGTTCTGGAGAACCCAGATGTGGTGTTGGATTGAGGGTCCGGTCACTCTTGTCACCCTTGAAGCGGATGGAGCGGAAGCGCCGGGAGAGCGGTGATGGCTGAGGGCGAGCAATGCAGGGCCCGTCTCGTGGCAGAGAACGACAAGGAGATTTCAGCGTGGTGGCAAGCTGCGTTGGGGCATAGAAGCTGCGGCCAGCTGGTGCGGTGCGAGGGGAAGCATGGCTCCGGGGAACCACCCTCTGGAGGAGGGGATGCGACCAGCCGCGGGCAGCTCGCAGGGTCATGGGGTGGGGCAGCCTCTACTTGGCAAGTAGAATAGACGGTGGTGGGATATGGAGACGTCGTGGATGTCGGTCGGGGTCGAATGTTTCATGCCCGTAGAATTTCAGCTCTTGCCCAAACCCGGTGGTGTCGACGGAAGGCTCGAAGTTCTGGCAGGGGGCGGGCCGACTTGCTTCCGGCTCCGGGCTTGGCGGGCGGGCGTGCGCGGTGCGGGCCCTGAAATCATGGCACGCGACCGCGGGCTTGCTTGGAACGACGCATGCATGGAATGCGGCTTTGGAACCTTGGAAGCCTCTGGAACCGCCTGCAGCTGTGTGCGTTGTGCATCTGCTTTTGCATATGCTTTGCCTGCCGCCTCTCGCGCGAGGAGCCTCACCTCCATCTCCCGGCTTTCTAGAAGCATGCAAGCGACATCCACTCGAGGCCCCTTCATCTGCCAATCCCAATGCTACTGAATCGCTGTCCTGAAACCCAAGTGGCGACGGCGACGGCAGGCATATGCAGAGGCAGAACAGTCACCCACACGTGCAGGGCTCGGGCCTCGATCAGGACGCTGTCTCGCTATTCCCAGTATTCCCACTTCTGATATGCGAGCCTGGGTGTTAGTCCTGGTGAGGCGAGGCACTGTACCTGTCTTGTCAATGTTAGTTGCGTCTGCGGAAGTTCGGCGGTAGTCTGCTCGTCTCCTCTCCTCCGACCCTCTTCCGACCCTCCTCACTGTGGTGTGACACAGACACCCAGATCCACAGACGCGGGTTTTATCATTACCATTGACCGGTCATCAAGTGCAGCATTGCTCCACCACGACTACTTTCCCTTCTGCGCGCTGCGCAGGCCTGTCCATGGCCAGTGGGGCTGCCGCGCAGGGGAACAGCTGTGGATCAGTGCGAGACACGTGGGACAGGTGCATTTCCGGGTTGAGGGCAGCCAGGACGGGCCAAGAGATCATCGTGAAAAAATTCCAAGATGGTGGTGCCTCAGGCCTGTGGCGAACATTGCAACCTGGAAGGGGAATCTGACTTTTCGAAACCTCGTGGGCCTTTCCCCTGCACGCTTGTACCCCAGAAGGGTTTGGCAGCGTGTGTGAGAACACTGACACTGACGGGGAGCGTTCTGGGCTAATGCTATATCGGGTCGTCCTTTATAAACATGCCATGATGCGCGTCGCGGCCTGGAGCGAGCTCCCATCCTGGAACACGAGTGAGGAGGGTTTTGTGTGTGGTGGGTTGCTTTGGGGTTTGAACCAAAGCCGCGGGGCAGCGCTTGTATTCATGGGTGTTCCTCGGCTCTACACGCACGGCACACGCAGCACTCCAGCGTCTAGACCTCATGCCGTCAATGCCTGCGTACAGTTCAGCATTGCGACGCCGTCGTTCGGAGACTTGATGCTGCCTCAGTGTCAGGCACGACGTGTACAAAGAACATCGCCTGCACCTCCCGCCAAGCACTGCGGTCAGGTGACTTCTCGAGTAATGGCATATGCAGATCCATGGATCCCCCGGGTGTCGAACGTTTGATGTCCTGCGGACACTGCCGGCCCTGCAGCAACCCTCAACGTCCCATTAGCCTATTTTGACATGACATGGGCCAATTGTCGGACCGCATCTGGGATCCCTTCCCTCGTTGGCTCCTGGGCAGCGCCGTGTTTCCTCTCACACCCCAGGGCTCCCACGTCCCGGCGCCACATTGCGTGTTTGCGTGCGCCCGCGACTTTCAACCAACCTCACCTCCTCCCTGCTGACCGTTCATGTCGTTAAAGTCTCCTCGTACGATCTTGCAGCGGCCTAGGACTATCCTTCATTATATCCCTTCCTCCTAGCCCGCCTGAACGCGGTCCCTTCAGCCTGCCGTGGGGCGGCCGAAAGGTTCACAGGGCGCAAACAAAGTTTTCGACTTCCCAGCCCTGCTACCGCACCAGTCGCAAACTTTGGGCTACTGGTATCGAGCTGCTGACGACGGTCATTATTCAACTACCCAGGCCTATAGCCGGCCGCTTTAGCCCCTTGATTGGCCTGTTCTGAACGAGCATTCCCTTTGCGCTGACCCAGATTGGAGCGATCTAGCGTTGCAGTAATCGGGCAAGGCTCTTCTTCGACAGGAACGGCGTCCTGCATACCAACCTGGCTCGGCTGACTCTGCGAACTCTGCCTCCGTCTCCTTGACAAGCTCGGCAGCCTCCTGTCGGTGCCGCTGGAGTCAGGGCCTTGCCTCGAGTCGTCGCCACCACCCAGCGGCCGTCGAACGGATGGTCTTGTGCGCTGTGGTGTCGCGCCCCATCCTTCGCTTCACAACTTGACAGCCCCCGAAGAGGCAACCTCCCGGAGCCAGCGGTTTGGGGCTTCAGCTAAGCACCTGGCCCTATGCATTAAGTCCTGTTTGGGATCTGCCTGTCTTTCCACGTGGGTTGATCTCTTTTCTGTCTGTGATTATTCACATGCATCGATATATAACTCCTTCTCGCACTGCACTGTCCTCTTACACCCAACGTGACCGTCTGCATTGCACCTTGTATCTTCTTATCACTTTCGCTATCACCACCCTGTCCATTGTTTATCTTTGTCAACCTACTCCTTCCGCTCTCGTCTAGTCTTCCCCGCAAATCGGCAATCTATTGTTCATTTGCAAATTGATCAAGCATGGGGGGTAACCTGGACTATATAGCTGGCTACGGCTACATCTCCCTCCAACGCGCCCTCGACATCGCACGCGACAGTGAAGACGGCCGCGTCGACCCCGCACTCCAAGGCTATCTAGAACGAAAATTGGGCGAAGTTTGGGCTCGAGTGCTCGCGCAACCGCAAGCGTACGTCTTTACCAAAGAAGAATTCTCGCTTTTCAACTACTACCGCGCCCGATTTGGAGAGACCGATCCCATCGTTCTGGCTGCGATATCTCGCTTCTGGAACCGCTATCACGGAGGTGGAAATTGACCAGGTGCTTCATACCGCTTTAGCAAATCGATTCTCAGCGAGGTTCGCATCCTTTTTGCTACGTTCTCAGGAATCCTTGGTGCTGACAGTTCCAGCAATTGGAGCCTTTCGGTTCTGCATTGAGCGATTGTCTCTGGCTTCTAGGTTAATGTATATTATGAGGTCGGCCGGGACGGCAGTTTCTGGGAAAGGCGTTATGGAAATCCAGCTCGGCGCTGGCAGAAGCTATACTTCTGAAGGCGCAGCATTGTGGGATTCAACGGCGTTACAGGATGTGAACGCCAAAACCGCATCAGCTGGCTTGCTTACTAAATACGACCGCGAGGCAACGACATCCGGGTGGAACGAAAAAAAGTCTCTGCAGAATCCAACTCTGGGCATTGCACGGATGTCTTTCTTTTTAATACTAATGCTCCTCCCACATGCCATTATCGCCTCTCTTGCGGCGCAGCAACCTGCCTCACGCGCCCGTGGCTTTGCTCTCAACGGCCGTGCCCCCAACGCGTCGTCGGCCTTACTTGATGTCATTCAAGTGACAGCTCCTGTGTTAAAAAACCCAAAATCTAGATGCGAGCAGACCTTGATGGTTCATACTTTTGGGTGGAGCTACGGCATGCCATTCCTTGGTAAGTGATAGCGTACTTCCTCCTCCATTTCACGTTGCGCATCTGTTCTCAGTAGCTTTCCCTTGCCCTAGTCCCAGTTGCCCCGCTCCATTTCTGTAGACGACCGCATTTGGCCTTCTGTATCAACCTCACGGCCGTCTTTCGCACTAACCCTGTATCACAGGCGACTACTCGCCCCCAAACTGCGACTTTAACAGGGTCACGTTCAACTTCACAGTCACCTCTGCAGGCCGACAATACGATAGGTTGGCACTGATGTTCTTCAACGACACCGAAATCTGGCGAACTTCTACCGCAGAGCCTACCCAGGGTGGGATTGTTTGGACCTATATAAAAGACATGAGTCATTACCTCGCACTTTTCAAGAATCCGCAAAAGATCATCTTCGATCTCGGCAATCTGGTAGACGACACTTATACGGGGTCTTTCAATACTACCCTGACGGCTACATTCTTCATCGCGGATGACACGGACCCTGCCGATGTCATTATTCCTGTGTCGTCAGGAAAGTCCTCCTCGAACAATCCCAGTGCCTTCGTCGTTCCTGATCAAAAAGCCATCAGCACTCTCCTTCTTCCGCAAAATGTGAAGAAGGCGGTTTTCTCCATTTCAGCATGTGGGCAAGGTGCCGAAGAGTTCTGGTGGAGTAATGTCCTCACTTCAGACACCAATGTGTTTGGGAACCAAACCACCCTGTACGGCTATTCACCCTTTCGGGAACTACAGCTATACATCGACGGCGGGCTTGCTGGTGTAGCCTGGCCTTTCCCTATCATCTTTACCGGAGGTGTCGTCCCTGGATTTTGGCGCCCGGTTGTTGGTATCGATGCGTTCGATCTTCGCGAGGATGAAATTGATATATCTCCTTTCCTTCCAGTCTTATGCGATGGAAAGGAGCATACCTTCGAAATTCGAGTAGCTGGCATAGCGGATGATGGTGAAGGTCATGGAACCCTCACCGAAACTGTGGGTTCGAATTGGATTGTGACGGGGAAAGTCTTCCTATGGCTTGACCCTAGCGGAGAAATTACTACTGGTTCTGTACCAAAACTAGAGTTACCGGAACCGTCATTGGCTCTCCTTTCCTCCAGGAAGTCGTCGAACGGCACTGTCAGCTCTTTGGACTATTCCGTCAAGGCTATGCGGAGCTTATTAATCAGCTCTACCGTAAAGACCTCATCTGGAACCCAGGTCGTTACGTGGCGACAAAATCTTACTTTTTCCAACGACGGAACCTTCACGAACGGCGGCAACGATCAGGTCAATAGGCAAGCCACTTCTGGCATCGATCTATCCTCGGACCAATACTCAAAGGCCTTCTCGTACCCGCTTTCGGTATTCTCAACTTATGAGGTTCTTGCCGGAGGAAACTACACGATTAAAGGCGAGATGACGCGTGGTAAGAATGTTCGAAAGATTGGAGACCTGGCATTCCCATCTGAGCTTGAGACATTCGACTTCAGTCATCGCCCTGGTCAGCACGCATCTTCTTTTACGGGAGCCGCCTCCAAGGATTGGCAGAATGGAACAGCGACTTATCTGGCCGTTCCTGCGCAAAAGAGGTCATATGGATCGGGTCGAACGGAGCAGTATTATTCATTGTCCGGAATCGGTGACGCGGTGGCAATGGTACAGTCCCCTGATGAGGAATTTTCGAACCACGTCGGGAAGGAATTGTACCATCGTCATGTTGTTGCCTCCAACGACTCGATTATCCTGGACGAGGAGGATTTCGACGGCCGGCCCGTCTACAGCCGCCATGCCGCACAACAACCAGCCAAACAAATCTTCGCAAGACTAGGCATCAAAGCCATGCTTGGTCGGGGTCCGTTGTAGACACGATGATCAGGCCAACAGAAGGAGAAGAGATGGCGTCACTGGAGGCAAAGTTGGGGGCCGTGGTAGCGCCCATATGTTTCTGGCTTTATTAATCTACACAGTAATGATTAATTTGTCTGCCATTCCAATGCCAACCCGTCACTGGGCAATTTTCGAGACCAATGCTGACCATCGCGACTTGCACGGGTGCCCATGCACCTTCCAATGTTGGGTTGGACTCCAACAAGTGTCACACGGGTCTTTCTTCTACTGGCGAATCAATCATATTGCTTCAAGGGGTTTGGTGCCACCATAACTTAACGTGCGCACACTCTCTAACGGCGCCTTTTTCGCTCCTCGCCAATACTGATTGGCATGCAGTTGCCCCGTATGCATGTCATGGGGATCGGCTTGCCTGTCTCGGATTTTCCGTGCTAACACATTTGCAGAATGCCGCGAGAAAATCGCGCTGGGCTCCATAACCGACAGCGCCTTCCAAAGTCCATACGCGCCTTCAGCCACTCAAGAAAGCTCAAGAGTTCTTGTGGTGCCATTGCAGTCAGCCAAGGCAGTGTCTCATGCTGCTCGTCACAATTCCGTGATAGGGTTCCAAGGTTACCCCCACGCTCGGGGAGCCCGGGGCCTCATTTGACACATGCATACAAGTTCTTGGGATTCTCATCGCCAGTACCGGGGGAGAAGAAACGGATGGGGTTGAAACAAGGCAGCAGCAAGGGAGGATGAAGACGAACGAGCATTACCGTGGCGACTCAACACACCCTTCCATACCTTGCAATTTCCAGATACAGTCGACCCTGCAGCTTATTTTCCGTGACTGCATACCACGTGCACAAATACTGCCTTTGCCATGTCCCAGTTCTAACAATAACGTCGGTAATATTTGCCACCCTATGAACTGCCATGGAAGTTTCAGGCGATCTGGAGAAGGATGCTGAGCAACATGCATTATACCTTGCGGCATACTTGCAGCGGACGCAGCCGGAGATTCCCCGTCTGACGCAATTGCAGCTTACAGCGCCCAGCGCTGCAGCAGTGCTCCTTCCAGATACCAAAAACACGTGAAATTCGGAAAAGAGGGCGGAGAATCACAGTCTTGCGTTAGCCATGTTGGTGGGAACACCAAATTTGCCTTCAATGCCGAATCTCAGTGCGACTTTCAGTGTTTGATGGTTATTCCAAAGCAGCATCGCATGAAGCTGAAAGCAGACTAGACCTGAGAAGACATCAGCTTTCAGTATAGATCAGTGCCTTTCCTTTCTCAAATCCCTAACCAAATTCATCGGGGAAGAAACTGATAGGCGGGCACGTGTTGCAGGTCGTCCTTCTCATTTCCATCCTCATTGGGAAGTGAATTGACAGGGATCACATGGTTTTCCATTCTGTTTGAAAAGGTGAATTCCCCGGACCATGCCCATTCCCACTCCATCTGGACCCAAGGTCAGCACTCTGAATGCACGAGCCCATTTGTGGATCAGGCATGGTTTGTCTCATTCCTGGTCGTAGGGCTGATACATGTCAAAGCGTCTGCAAACCACATGAGTCGCATCCATATTCACTGCATCTCAACATAAAGCCCATGTAGCAATCAACAAGGGCAAGGCTTCAACGCAATGCTGCTTCGAGTGCACCAGATGGTAAGCCTATACCATTGCAAGTCTCATATTTAGCAGTTTGATCACATTCTGAAGCGAACGAGATTTGAAGCAATTTATTTTTCAGAGTTCGCGAAGCGAGCGCCTTCGGGACGGCTAGAGCTCTGTCCTCGACGCGTGGAATGAAGCCACGGGCCGTGCCACAAGTTGCGAGACATGGCTTCCTTTCTTCATGCCTCGTAGATCTTCCCTTACGAACCCCTTCACACTGGTCCGTTTCATGCCTTGGCTATTTCCGTACTCGGATATAGTTTGCGAAAGGATTTACGCACTTGCGCAAGACATATCGACGCATGATAGTAGCTAGGATGGCCTGTCCAAAACAACCACAAGGCAATGACACATGTATGATGGGCTGAGGCACAAACTTTCCCAAGGCCGCGGCAATTCCTCTAACAGTGGACCTTGCCAGAGGTAACAGGGGAAAGCCTGGAAGGGATCCTCAACATTCCCAGGTTTTCTCGGGATTGGAGGAATATTTTTCATCACTTAGGCTTCAGTACATACTGCACCAGCGCGCAACAGTGATGATGCCTCGTGACGAGGCATTAGTCATTCTTGTCCACCATTCCTCGGAATCGCTTCTTTAGCAAACCTTATCACAAGATGGCGGACGGTGGTCTTATTGTCCGTGCAATCAAAATCCAACACAAAAGAACTCTCCCCAGAGTCCCCACATGGCTTCCCACGGAGACGCTCCACACGCCCGAAGCTTGCTGTTGCTTCCAGTAGGCCTGTCAAACATGTCGTGCAACGTTTGTTTGCCGCCACGACCGCTTGACGGTGAGCCCATCCCACTAGCGCTGCAGGAAGAGGTCTGTGAATGTATTGGACCAAACTCTGCAGGAAGTTCAGCTAGGCCACAGACACCAACATCCCAGTGGATCCCAGTGGGGTAGCCGGTCTGTCCTCGCCGCAGACATTATATCGACCGTATTGAGGGCCAACTCGCGATGGAGGGGCGAGGACTGACTCGCTCGCCCCCAGGACCGAGGATGTTCGTGGGGGGGTATATGTGCGATGTTAAGAGGTTCGGCAATGACTAACCCCCAAAGGTTTCCCTTTCGCCCTCGGATTCGCAATTTGAGACTCGGTCACGCCGCACAGCAGTGGGCGAAGACTGCGCATTGTCCTGTTACTTCACCAGCCTTCTCTGAATATATAATCCAAACTGCATTGCCATGCACATCTGTATGGCGTATAAGAGTTACTGAACTATGGGAATCACGCAGGTCAACCCGTAAATACCTGAGCCTATTACAGTGGTACACATACTTGGTAATATGAATTGAGAAGCCAGATAGCGGACTTCGCTTGCTCAATCAATAGAACACCCTTCCTCGCAATTGTCCATAGACGTCTACCTGAGTTTGATGTCCTGAGAAGGGCGTACAGTGGCTACATCGTCACACTCAAACTGAATAGAGTGTTGACCTTTATCAACAAGCGCAGATACCGTATTTCCGGTTCAGGTTGATTTCACTAGTGGTTGTTTTACAAGAATAAAAGAGATTGGAATCCGCAGCGTTGAATGCGACATACAAAGAGAAGGTCGATATCTCAGGAATAGCCATATTCAATCGAGGAGAGTTGTCCCAGATGGAAGGCAGGGCGGCCATGGTCGCTCAATTCACTTTCACCTGGAGCAGTCGTCAGGATGTGGTCGTGTTTACTATATGTAAGGGCGAACGAGTCTCTTGGTAGCGAGATTTAGGGTTCCCGATTTCCGCAGCGGGACCGTGCGCCCGGCCTTCCTTCCGCCTCATCCCATGTCTCTTCTTTCTTGCAGCACAATGCGAGAGGATCTGGACGGCAATTTGGGGATCATGCTATTCTCCCGCCAGGTCCGAGACTCGACCGACTCGATCAGAGCGAGCATGGGGACTGGTACGGATTCCCCGCTGGGAAAATAACTCCGGAAAACTCGGGCGATGCAAAATAAGGAAGGTCGTGTGCCTCCTCACTCGTCCGGATACTTCCAGGCTGCGCCACGAGAAGGGCGCTATCTGAAAATCGCATGGCCTCTGACGCATTACCAACCACCTACCTCAACGAATCTCCACGATCTGTTCCTCCACTCCCCTCATAATTCACCCATGTCTGCAAGTCGTTCCAATACACTTGATGACCCGAGATGAGTGAGCTGCCACAACCCAAGGCCTCTGATCAACATGATAAAAGCGTAATTGATGCTCGGCATATCGAGCCCCAGGCCGAGGTCCCCGCAAAACCTGGAGCGAAGTCGGACCAAGATCATTTGCATGTCACATTCAGTGGAGGCATTCGGGCACCTTCGCCTAGCCCATCTATCCTGTCCATAGACGATTTCAACAATGTCCGCATTGGGCGTAGCCCTGATTGGGCACCCACCCTCGATGACTACGATCAAAGACGCACATCCTGCTCTCCAGCACCCCCAAAGTCCCTCAAAGGCAAGATCAAGTTAGCGTGGGTGCGGAATAAAGGATTGGCCCTAGTTCTACTCGCCCAGGTATTTGGCACGCTTATGAATGTAACCACGCGCCTTTTGGAGATGGAAGGGAATCAAGGTACGGATTCGTGATCTCTGAGGACAAGGGTGTTGTGCTAACGTCTGCTCGTATAGGCAAAGGTCTCCATCCATTTCAGGTACGTTAGCCGGCAAGGGAGATTCACCGTGCCCCTTCTAATACTAGCTGTAGATCCTATTCGCTCGTATGGGTATCACTGTGATATGTGCTAGCATATACATGTGGTACGCGAAAACCGAGCACTTCCCTTTCGGAATGAGAGAAGTCAGACCATTGCTAATCGCAAGAGGTCTGTCCGGTTTCTTTGGGGTATTTGGCATGTATTGTGAGTAGATTTAAAGTCACAGTCGTGCTACACCAGACTGACTTGTTCTAGACTCTCTACAATATCTACCTCTTGCAGATGCCACCGTAATCACGTTCCTAGCCCCTTCCCTCTCGTGTTGGGCATGCTCCTATTTGATCAATGAGCCTTTCACGCGAATGGAACAGATCGCCGCATACGTGTCTTTGTTCGGAGTTGTGCTTATTGCGAGGCCCACTTCGCTGTTTTCTTTTGCCTCCAGCTCCGACGCCGCCACACCGACGGAGCCTACCAATACGACACAGCCCTCTTCGCATTACGCCGAAGCCTACGACGCCGTGACACCAGGGCAACGAGCAGGGGCAGTTGGCGTGGCAATGCTAGGAGTTCTAGGGGCGGCCGGAGCTTATACCACATTACGCTGGATTGGAAAGCGTGCCCACCCACTGATCAGTGTGAACTACTTCGCCACGTGGTGCACAATTGTTAGCATTATTATGATGCTAAGTCTACCAGGAGTTGGTTTTCTTCTTCCCTCTGGCCTGAAAGATTGGACTTATCTTATATTCCTTGGAGTGTGTGGGTTTGTAATGCAATTCCTGCTCGCTGCCGGCTTGCAATACGAGAAGTCATCCCGAGCCACAGGCATGGTATACTCACAGGCAAGTATTTTTGGGCAATTGGATTCATCCTGTGCTAATTCCACTAGATGCTCTTCGCTCTTGCATTTGACAGACTAGTCTGGGGTACGACGCCGGGCGCACTGTCGATAATGGGATCTTCGTTGATACTCGGGTCCGCCATCTTTGTTGCGATGCGCAAGGACCACGGTAGTAAGAATGAGGATATAGGAAGAGGGGTCAGAGAAGACGAAGAACAGGGTCTCATATCATCGGCTTCGGTTGGTGAAATTGGGGAAGAAGGCGACATGGAGCTGCAACCGAGGCACTGATGGATATCAAAAATATATAAAAGGATGTTTCCCGGTAATATACGTAACCACATGCTACCTATCTTAGACATATATGTATGGTTTTTTAACCCACGCTGGCAGATCCTCAAGACTCACACGTTACCTAGGTAGCCTTGATACGGATTAGCTTATTTCGCCTAACGCTTACTTGTACCACCTTGTACCACTCCTCTCGCTCCACATATAGACGCTCTTCGGGGTGCAAACATTTTCACTCATCTACACCATTCTTTCAGTGGCCATAAACGCCATCACTTTTCGCTCAAGAACAATGCCCTCTCTCCTGGAGCTACCAGCAGAGCTGCTCTACAACATTATGGGCCACGTCAAGAACAAGAAGTCCCTCCGCAAACTTTGTCAGGTGTCGCAGCTCTTGGGGAACATAGCTCAGCAGTCTCTGTTCACGTTCATCAGCATCAAGGCTACTAGTTGGGACGTCAACCATTTGAGAACACCGTGCCATCTCACACGAACGGTCTTACTGCGGCCCGACCTAGCAAGCCAAGTCAAACACCTTTGTCTTTCGAGTACGCAAGGCCCAGCTTCGCCCTTAATGATCCTCGTAGAGATTAAATAGCAGTTTTGGTATCGTAACGCCCAAAAAAACAAAGCCCGAAATGACGCCCTGAATTATAGAACCTTCCTGACGTTATTGTCTCACCTTTAGTTCCTGAATATAAACCACAACCGTTGAAGATACCAGACGATGAATCTTCGCATCTTGCGATTGCTCGTAGTGATAATTTATTCCGTGTCCGCGTCGATATGGATCTTCTATCTCGGCAGCCAACCCCCAGCGGCATTCGTTGGAAGGTAGGATCTCGCCGGAGGATTACTACGGGCAAGAAACGCTTGTCTGCGTCGTTATCTTCCTGCTGAGTCATTTTCCATACCTCTCAACCCTAGTGTTGGACTTTCGCTCGAAGCTATTGAGCTCGATGGGGGACCGACTCAGGTATATCGAAAAACCACACAGGCGCCGGCATCTCAATTTACTCGAACTACGAAAGGTTCGCATTAGGAGGCGATCCGATTGGACTGCAACCAACCTACATAACTTCCGTCGAATCATCGCCCTACCATCCATGGAAGAATTCCAGCGGGATTTCTTTCACTACCCCACCGAAAACCGGCTCCCCAATGCTTTCAACTTGACGCCCAATAGCCTCAATATTACGAAGCTGTGCTTCAACGACTGTTTCATCGGAAGCAAGTGCTTGAACATATTCCTCTAAGCCTGCCAGTCTCTCAAAGACTTTCGATTCTCGTGTGTTTACCTGGGTTGTTATGATGAGGAACAAGTCAGACCGCCTGAAGCTGTGAAAGCCCTCCTCTACCATATCAACACTCTGGAGCACTTCGAGCTGGATTTCTCCAGATACTACCCGAATAGAGATCGGCCAGAAGACTTGCTAGAGACACCCGGCCTCCCTTCCTTGTCCGATTTTCAGAAACTCAAGTACCTCAAAGCGGAATTGAAACGGCTTGATATCACTCGTCTGCCCTCATCATTACGGCAGCCCCTGCTATCCCATGCCATCACGAGGGATCTCGGTGAATCCACAACGGCGGTTCTTAAAGCTCTCAAAGCCAAGCAATGCCCTCATATAGAAGAAGTCCGGATCGGCGGGTATATATGGGCTTTTCATCAGCTACCGCAAGAGGCAGCCCGAAGGATGGGTGGGACGTGTTCTTATACGACTATCCGTGAGATTCGTCAAGGGAACCCCGAGGGTACGATGGATGACTATGACGGTTTCTATACTGTCACTACTGGTCTGGGCTACACAGTCGTAATTCAGGTCGTGGCGCATCTGGAAGCTGGTGGAACAAATAAAAGGTTGGGGCACGGAAACAGACCAAATCTGCCTCCAAGCGGTCCGTGGAGGCGGTGAGTATGAGCATGGCGGGAAGTGTGTGAGGAGGCGCCGAGCCGATCGAGAACGGGGTAGCCTGTGGGCCAACGAGTTCTTGAGGCCTGCTGCAATAGAAAAGGAGATGAAACGCAACCATCATGGAGTGAGCCCTCCAGTATAGGTCAAGGTAGTACCGGAGAGATGTTGAGCACCATATCGCTATCCGGGTATTTTCTCACACAACGACGGCTTCATCTACCACCGGCCAGGATTATTTTGAAATGTAGCAGCATGGTCTGTCTAATGATCCCTTATTAACAAGGAATAGGTCTTTCATTCTTCGCTACGACGTTCCGTAGCCACGATTTTCCTTAGCCACAACACCCCTTCACTCAAGCTACAACTGAAGAAAGCACACGTCAAAACTGCTTCAAAAAGTAAGCAACCTGCTCATCCACTTGTTTCCTCACTAACAGCCAATATACCCCCTATCCTAGCCGCCACATTCAACTGCCCACCACGGCCGAATAATATTGCTATCAAACAAAACATACCTCACGAATATTCCCCTGTCACGCTACCAAACACTCGTTTTCAAGATAAATAGCTCTGAGGGGAAAATATTGGTAACCACTAGATAAGCTTCATCAAACAATGAAATGCATGGAACATATCAAATACTTCTCCTTGCTGAATGCCGGCTTGCCGTGCCTATTCTCGTGACACATCACATAGACAAGCAAGGTTACGTGCCACAATCATGCTCAAATATGCCTACAGATTCCCGCGAACGACTTACGCATCGGATAATGTACGTGTTCTCTAACTACGAATTAGATACTAAAAGTCAAACCAATGTATCCCACGGGTTGCTGACACGGAGGTCTCCAGATGAATTAGTTCATCCGCCGATAATCGGATAATTGAAATAAAATCTCCTAACTCGCACTGACGACTAGCAGCATCAAAGAACTCATGCATCCATATCTAACTGAATTGTTCATAGTAATAAAATCATAGCACTAATGTAACTCCCTGTCTATTTACGTTACCCGCTCCTTGAGCCATGTCAATATTCTAATGCACCTCACATATGCACCATATCCGGAATCGTTTCTCAGTATGCAATAAAAGCCGTGTCCAATCCAAAGTGTTAACCATTAATACGCACACGCTATGCAAAGACAACCCGCTGCCTTGCCTGATAGTAATCATTCCTCTTCGCCGTCCTATGTGCATCCCTATCTCCCCCTAGGATCCTTCGATGGCTACAACAGCAGTGCAGCAGCAACCCCAACAATCAGCGCAAGATATGTAGTCGACGGTCTCAGCAGCTCAACAGCAAAGGATGCTGTCCCACAACATTTTCGGTCGTACGTGACATTGTTTGCTCTCGCCGCGACCTCGAACACGGAGCCGTTGAAGGGTCCGGCGTTGTAGTAATCGACGAGGAGGAAGTTTGGCGGGCGGCCCCAATCAGCTGTATTCGTGTTAGTTTGCCTGGATTCGTACAATGGAGTTTTGAGACTTACAGATGCAGGTATTGGTCATCAGTCCCAAGCTGCCCGTTCCGTTCAACCCGTTGGTCACATTGAGAGCCACGTTGTTCGGGATCAGCAGACTAGATCCAGCTATGCTGACCTCGACGTTCAGGTTGTGGTTCGCCATGTACATCATCGACTGGCTCTTGTTCTGGTTGAGTCCCTCCGGTCTGCCAATGGTGCACGGGAACTGAATATCGGTAGGCGAGTACGGCGTTTCCCATATGTTATAGAACTCCCACAGTAGGTACGGGACGGCGTCGGTATCGAAATTGTAGTCGATGAATGTAATGACACGCTTGCCCCTGACAATCAATTCGCCCAGGGTCGGCCAGTCCTCCAAAGTCATGGCGGTCTTGGGCGGCTGGTAGATATATTGGAGGAGTCCAGAATCTGTGATTGGGGAAACAAAATTCTTGGACGTGACGAGAGGGTTGCCATTGGCGTCCTTCCTCTCATAGTCTGCGTTTCCAAAGATGATGGTGATGACATCGAAAGGGTGGTTCTCGACCCAGCTTACCACCTCGGCCAGGTAAGATTCCACGGTGCCCGCGTTGAGGAGATCGCACGACGTGTGGCAGTAGTAAAGGGTGCCGTTCACCTCGTGTATTTGCCCCTGCAGCATGCGAATCCCATCGTTCAGCTGTTGTGTAACCCCATATGCCTGATTGCTTCCAGCGTTGTTCTTCCGTACGAAGGGCGAGTTGTGTGCGCAGACCTCGGTGATGTTGGAGTATTTTCGTGTGCAAAACTCAGGGTAGTTGTTGCATGGCTGGGTGTTTGTGGGTTGTGCGGCCGTCGTCGAAGCGGTCATGTTTCCGCTGGCCGATGGTGTCCGCGATCCGCCAACGATGACTGTGAGAGGATCTACCGACGACGATGTCCTAGATGCGGTTGCATTGGGCGCACCCGTGCTCGCAGACAGAAGAGACATGCTTCCTGTATTGAAGGTACTAGCTTCGAAATCGGAGAGGGAGAGCGTGGGCGTCGCATCGGCTCCTGTGGTGACCCGCACCGTTGAGCCCGACACAATCGACTGGGAGGACTGGGCTGCAGCGAGGCCCACGAGCCATGCCACAGAAAACAGCATCTTTGGAGTCCGCACGCGGAATCGGGTTCGGAGGAGGAGCACGGCGGGATCGAAACGACTTCTCTTCAAGTGGGCTCCCAGACGTGGAGGATCAATTAGCTTTGATGCAAAAGGAAATCGCGACTGATGGTCCTGGCGAGTTGATGGGATGCCTTTTCTTGGCGAAGATTATTGGGGTGACGAATATGGGGGCTCAGCCACGCGGAATAGGATGTGAACGGGAAGCAGGACAACGGAGCCAGCAGACGTGGAATCAATTCACAGCGAAATCTCAGCAGGGCGCGCAGTGAGACGCAGCCACACGCAGGGCAGTGAGCAAATAAATAAAATCAAGCCAGCGCATGGCCTCGTTGCAGCGGCACGGAAAGACGGCGTCGACGGCCATCTCAGATTTTCGGTCCTGTCCATGGCATCTACGTCATAACTAGTTAATCCACTTCAAAGGGGTTCAAGCTTTCAGCCACAGCGCCTCAACCAGTCAGCGCGTCGGCGTCGAGCCACAACCCAGCCGCCCCGTCAAACACGCGTCACCATGCAACGCCATGAAAAGCCGAGCAGCTTGAACATGCACACCAAGGAGCAACATTTTGATATGACATCGCATCGTGGTCGCCCGGAATGGACATCCTAAGTATGTATGTAGGCTTTTGCGCCATCCGTCGACATCCGAACCCAATAGCGCCAACCAACCCTCCTCCACATTGCACCTCCTAGAACGAGTAGGTGATGATATCTGACAAGGATGTCTTTTCCTCTAGTTGCTTTATCTCTTGCTTCATAGCGTCGATCCGATAGTTCTTGAATGCTGTCTCAACCCTGGCTTTGGATTCCGGATTCGAGGTAATTGTCCTGGATGCGCTTGCGGTACCGGTCAAGAATCCCGTCTCGCCTCCGAGGAACAAACCACCGACGGAGAAGAAGAAGTATGTGGCCGCATCTCCCCACTTTGATGGTTGAAGTTGGTTTGTAATGTCTGGAATGGGTTCTGAAGTACATCAGCATCAGCAAGTGCTCCGGCGCCCGTCTGTCAGTATCGCTCTCACCAGTTCTCCCATCAGCAAATCTGACTTCGACCGGCTTCTCCATGGCCCTAAACGCTCTGAAGTACGCAACGCGCATCGTGCGTAGGCGGACGGCGCAATAGACCCCAAGGCTCAACCCAAGCAAAGAACCGATGGTAGCGTGTGTGGAGACCTTGCTCGCAGCACTTTTCAGTATATCGCGATCGGATTCATTCAACCTTTTCAGGCTCAGCAATATTACTAGGCAAAGAGAATTTCTCAACTCACTCATGTTGAAGATGCTCCTCCGCCAAACGCCGAAGCTCATTCCCTCGATTGTTCCTAAACGCAGCCAATGAGTCCGACATAATTAGGGGCTCGGGGTGGAACTGGGAGTTAATTGATGGAGACAAGTTAGTGAACGAATAATCAATACGTGCGTGTGAGGGACTTTATCTAGGGTCAGAAATATGTCGAGCTTTTAAATGCTGGTGACTACGACGTCACCTCGAATGACTCTCGGAAGCGCTGGGAGGGCTTTCGGAAAGCGCACGGTCCAGTTTCCCTCGCCCGACCTCACCTGGGCAGGGCCGAAGCCGGATCAGATTCGTACGACGCTTCCACTCTTCACCTGACTTTTCCATCCCCTCAGCGACGTGCATCGTGACCCCTTGACGGCGCTGTGTGTCTTCATTTATATTTTATTCTGATCTGTGAGCCGTCTACGAGATTCATGCGTCCTTGCCGAAAAACTTCACTTTCTGGTATACCGCCGCATCAATCGCCTTAGAATTCGCCATACATCTCTTCGTCCAGTCCGTCATTGGGTCCAGCGCTTCAACTTGATTTCCGATCTTGTGGCCCTCCCCAAACTCGTGGATTGCTAAAAACGAGATGCGTTCCATAGGCTTCCCATCGTTACTTTGCTGTGCCAGGAGGCTAAAGCGAGTGGTACGTTTCCATCCAGGCTGCTCAGACATCTGCTGGTTATGTTCCTCTCGATACCAAGCGTCCAAATCAGCTTCACCGCCCGAAGATGGCTCCATAGCTGCCATTATTATGGTAGTCGAGGCATCTATCATCTGTCAGGACCTGATATCTCCTTGACTAACCAAAGTCGACATATATGTAAGCTGGGGACACGCATACCTTCAGGCTGTTTCGATGTCTCATAGAGCTGCACAAAAGAGAAAATCTTGGTCTCCGATTCAACAAAACTTTCAATTGGCTCATCGGTCGGGAACATATCGCTAGTTCTGTTGATCTCTTGAAGTTTTCCAGCTTGCACGAGAGCTAAGTCGGGAACCTTGTATAGGAAGATGTTCTGTCGTTTATAGTTGGGGTCGGCAGCCTTAAATCGCCAGGCGGATTTCACGACTTCGCTAGCAACGAGCTCGGGAACGTAGACATCGTCAAACCATTTCTCGGCGGTTTCGAGGGATAGCTTGGACCCCTGAGGTATTGTGAAGGAATTCTGGATCATGCCTGGTCCGGTCCATTTGGTAACTTCTGCGTCTGACATTGCTAATGGAAGGAATCTCGACACTTTGATATTAGGTGTGATTTGAAAGCTTTTGGATCTGCTCTGCCTCCAGGTATTATGTAGGGTTGGTTCTGGGTTGCTTGAGTGTGCCCCAGCTTTCTCCGCACTACGCCCGGATGAGTATAGCCGAGGCTTTGCCGGAAACAATTTCTTGCACGTGCTGGCTACCGAATCTGGTAATGCGCGAGAAAATCACATGCGAGTTAGGGGGGGGGGGGGGGGGGGGGGCGCAAAGAACGCTGACACTTCTTGCAGGGGAGACTACAGGGTGTCGGTTTCGCTCTCACCGCTCATCGTTCACTTTGGCCTCTTTCTTCAACCTCGATCGTCGATTCTCAGGGGCTGTTGTTGCAACTGTTTATCATTTACAGTGTGTGCATCTGCTCATGTGCGACAATTTTAGACCTGAGTTATAAAGAGTTAGCCTGTATGCGGCGCCTCCCGGACGTTTGACCAGAGGAGTATAGATGTGCCCACTCACTATATCTACCAGAACTCCACAGAGAACTCAGCAGCACGGCGATCCAAACCACTTCTATTCCTTGTTCGAAAATCCTTTTGTCTGCTCTGTCAGAATCAAGGCCCAGGTTACACGGCCATCAAGACCAGGGCTTGGAGACCAGAAAAATGTTGCGGAATGTGCAACGATGCAATCGAGAGGAGAATTTACTTCGAGGAAGAAAATCAAATGTCTTTTGAGAAGAGAACGACGTGGTATTTCACAGTTAGCAACGTTAGACCAATGGAAATGGAAACCTTGAACAACGGTCGAACTTTCTCAAGTTCAAAGGTACAGACCGAGCACCTGTTCAGTGACACCATCAATGTTTGTATTTTGCGTGTGTCATCTGCAAGCCGTTTGTGCGACCGCGCTTGTTATGCCGAAGGTAGGGACCCCTCTGATATTGGGAATCAAAGTTGCTTAATTTAGATATACAGAACTCCGTCCACGCGAGCGAGTCGCATGGGTTTGCTGAAGATCCCAGCTTACGTTCTGAAATGGAAGCCCTTGACGAGAACACATCATTCGCTAACTCTGTTTAGGATAAATGTCCATCGCTTGTTGCCCCGTAAGCCAGCCCTACAAGCCGATAAGACACACCGTTTATCGTTTCCTGGGCACGCCCCGAAAGAACGAGCTATTCGTCCACCCGCACCCTGTGGCGTTTAAATTGATGGGAGTGTAATCCTTCGCAGCTCTTTGCAGTTAGTCATGGACGGAAACGGGACGGTTCGACGGTTCCCTCCGCTCGTCCTGGAAGGATTCGATCGCACCACCAAACGCATTTTTGGCTTGTGGCTTCACGAGATGTTTCCAAACATACTCCGGAGGATTACAGACACAGGCTTGCGTGGTCGCTGTTCAGCCCAACATCAAGGCCGTTCAGGGATTCCGTGCACCCTGTTTGCCATCGTTGAATCGAAAGACTACTCTATCTCCCCTTCTTGAGCCCGCATCTCAGCCCTGCGTAACCACGTTTATGACCCCGAACGACGTGCGAGCATTCTTCCGGCCATGATCGACGGCCGCGATAGCCTTAAGGCTGACAGCGGTCCACCCCGCGTGCATGTTTTGTGGCGGCAACGATTGGCTGACAACTTGCAGATGTTTCGTCGGCGCTTGTCTTCTGCGTGTAATTTGGTCGTTATTCGGCTTGCGTTACCGTCAGCTGCAAGTTATCACGGCAGTTGGATGATATTCATGGCCTAGCCTGCATGCTTACCCTCCATTACCACGCTTGTGTCCAGCGTCGAGCATGCGTGGACAACACGTTCCTGATTCAAATATCAGTCAGCCCGTCCTCGCATTGTGTCTCTCAGCATCGCTTATCCATTATTCTTAATTTGAAGTTGCGAAATTCTCTGCGCTCCCTTTGGGACCAGTCCATGATTCTGTCGCATCACCGTTCTATTGCTGTTGAAGCCCAGGACCACAACCGCGACGATGGTCGATCAAGTCCCAATCATCATCTGGTTGAACGCCCTTCTGATGGCGCTGACTCTTACGGCAATCAGTTCAAGAGTGGGCAGGCGAGTCTTCCTCATCAGGACCTGGAGCTGGCACGATGGTATGTTCCTTTTTTGATCTATCAAATAGCTCTTTGCTAATGACCGCAGCATTAATTTCACTGGCCGCTGTAAGAACTTCTCCACACGTGCGTTGTCTCGTCCATTGACATAACGTCAGAGCTGCGCCTTTGTATTTTCCATATGTCAAATATATGGTAAGAACACCACCGATCGTACACGTCGTTTGTCTGATATATCTAGCGACGACTCTTGGCTGGGGAGAACATGATGTCAACGTCCCTCAAGAAACGAAGCCCAAGCTCTTCAAGGTATGAAGGACCTTTCGAGATGAGCGTTCAAGGCTAACGGCTTCACCACAGCTTATCTTAGTATCCAATGGTACAATGCCCATTCTACTGTCTTCGTTACCCGCTAAATCCGCGTAGTCTTCTACTTCGGATGCAACTGGGCTGTCAAGCATGCCTTGCTCTTCTTCTACACTGATATTGTCCGAGACAAAAAATATTTGTGGGCAATCTACTTTATGCACTTCGTCTCAGTAAGTCAGACCAGATACGGAACCAATGCTCGTTCCAGGACTCAGCTCATGTTTTATAATCGATCCAAAAACATGCACCGACTCCTGAAAAAAGCCATCTCTCCTTTGTATAGCTAGACTGACTTTGGCCCCTCCATATAGTTCGGTTTCGGATTCAGCAGTATTCTTGTCAATCTCTTCCAATGCACACCGTTCCGAAAAGCATACCACCCGGAAATCCGAGGACATTGTGTCAACATCAACATCTTCCTTCACTTCAACGCATCTATCATGATGACAACGGATGTGGTGCTCTACGCGATGCCCGTCGTCTTCACCTGGAATCTTCAACTTCGACGGCCACAGCGCATCGGTCTCAACTGCCTGTTCGGGCTTGGTGGACTGTAAGTTCTACACCTCCATGCCCGGGATGCGTTCCTCGTTTCTATACATAGGCGTGCTAACGGATACACTTAGGGTTCTTGCGGCAAGCGCAGCACGAACAGCAGCCGTCCACAAACTTGGTGAAGAATCCGACTTATCATGTAAGCATTCCTCCTTACCTCTTCCGTCCACCTTGCCTCCCAAACCGTCGCCCTGCATCTTCAGTCCCAACATATACTAATCACAACCTCGACCAGTCTGGTTCGCCAACGCCATGATCTGGGCCGTCCTAGAAAACCACCTCGCCATCGTCGTCGCCTGCGCCCCCAGCATAAAAGTCATCGCCCTCCTCATCTTCCCACGCCTGAAATCCTCCTACCGAAAAGTTGTCTCCAAAGTCACGCCCTCGAACTCGCGTTCGCGGTCCCGAGCATCGGGCTCCGCGACCTACGACCTGGAATCCGGCATGGCAGGAAAAAGCGACAGGCTCAAGCCCACACCATCCGGGACACCGATGCCGTCGCCTGTCGTGACGTTCGGCAGCGGTGGTGGTCACGCTACCGGGCCCAGTAGAGCGAGTCGCAATTTTGCGAAATGGTTTAGTAAGAGTTCGTCGGCGGGGTCGAGGACCCTGGATAGTGCGGATAGTATGGATCGGAGTCTGGTGACTGTTTATGGGGAGGAGGCTGCGAGGGCGCAGACCCAGAGTAGAGACGTGCATATGGTGAATATATCGAGAGATGATGAGAATGATAAGAGGTGGAGGGAGGAGCGGGAAAGTGGAAGAGGGTGTAAGGATTCTGGGGCGGGGGATGGGATGAATGATATAAGGGTTGAGCGGACGGTGATGGTAGAGAGTGAGAGGGGGAGTCGGTATAGTGATGATGGGGAGGCGGATTTGGGACATAAGTCTGAGAAAAGTAATACCCTGGCGTTATGTAGCGAGCGACAAAATGTATAATGTCTGTTCTGTTTCTGCAGCTTGATGAATTGTGTGCACTTGAAGAAGTAGAGGGCAATTCAGCATTTTAGCGTTAAGTGTAACTCTAAGCCAAACGAATTCCGCACTTCAGAATATGTATACCTCAGTTTAACAAGGTTGCAAGGGGAGTAATGCTATGATTCTGGTAACTATGTATACACTTCAAGCAAATACTGGAACGAGGAGACAATGTCACTATCCCG
The DNA here is from genome assembly GCA_002105025.1 of Clohesyomyces aquaticus. Classification (NCBI taxonomy): domain Eukaryota; kingdom Fungi; phylum Ascomycota; class Dothideomycetes; order Pleosporales; family Lindgomycetaceae; genus Clohesyomyces; species Clohesyomyces aquaticus. Next base: position 128,300 of record MCFA01000067.1, on the reverse strand, counting down.
GCCTCTTCTCACATAAATACCATGTCTTCTATAAGTGGCACATACATTCTATAATATAGTTTGATGCAGCCTGATGTTTCTCACAGCTCTAGAACAGTCAAAAATATCCTCGAAGCACATTTCTCAGTAACGCAGAGTTGCAATAGGATTAATATGCATGTAAAGAAGCAATTTGCATTCATTAGGGATATTATAAACCAGAAACACCGAAAGCCAAACTAAATACTCCACCAGACCACATCTAGATCCCCACCAAAGCCATCAGGCTTGCTATTCAATTAGTATACATGTCAATCTCCCAAACTCCAGAAATCAGTACCTACCCAGGGCTTTCCAAGCAATTGCCTATTCTAGCGGCATCTCTACTCTTCCACATCTTCCCACTCACTCTCGTACCCTTCCTCTTCATCATCATGATCATCCTCGTCATCCTCATACTCGTCATCCTCCTCTCCATCCGACCGATAATGGACCGCCTGGGGCCAGTTTCCGCTTTCCTCATGGCGGAAGCCATGAGGTGCCGAGATATTGAGTCGAGGCTTCTCCACCTCTTCCTTCCTCCCCTTGCTGAGTTTGATGCCCCGGAGAGGGGACTTGAAGAATGCACCCCACTTTGCCTTCCTGCAGGCGGGCCGCGTCGGTGGTTCTACCTCATTTGTAGCTGGAGCTGCTGTGGGTGCGGCCTCGGAGCACTTGGTCTCGACTTTGGCGACCGTGGGCTGGGTTGCCGGGGTGGGGGTGCGAGACCGGAAGTAGCTGCTAAATTTGCACCTGGGCTGGCGTTCTGGGAGTGCGGTGATGTTTTCGTCGGGCCGCTCTACGGGCTCAGAGTCCTCGCTGACGTGGGGAAGCGCGCTGAAAGTGTGTGTGAGGCCGGCGGTGGGCTGCTGCGGAAGTTTGCTCGTCGTGGCGGCATTGGTGGGGTTGGTGTACGGAAGTCGACGGCGGGGCGCGTCTCTGATGTCCTGGTAGCTTTTAGTCTTGAAGATAGTTGATGGTAGCGGAAACATTTTGAGAGAGGCCGGGCCGTGGGGGAGAGCTGGTGTATGGTCTAGGGAGAAGGAAGAGTAAAGGAAACGCGAGACTTGGTGTGATCCCGGAGGGCTGCCTGGGAAATTGCAAGCGATCAGGGTGGCTAAAAATTCGGACTTGAAAGATGGGATGGCACGTGGTGAAGAAATGGCGGTGCATCGTCTTGATGGAGCGTTTGCGGCCTACCTCGTCCTCGTCCTTGATGGATTCTATCCGGGCAACAGATTTGATGTCCCATAATAGCGTAAGATTCATGGGGCTACAGTGCGAAGTGTACAGATACTACTCGATCGTCTACGACCAATTATTTAGAATGAATGAAGAGAGGAAGCTCAAGAAGACACATTGGTTGATGAAAGAGAGCGAGACTGAATCCTCTTTTTCGGTTGAGAGGTTTAAAATGGTGCACAACCCTAGTGAAAATGTTGCTTATAGCATCGGGATGGTACCGCAGGAGTTTGGTAGCGGAAATGCACCATTTCAAACTCTCGGTGGCTCATTGGAGTCTAGAAAGGGCTAGGATCGTGGAAGAGCATAGTCCCATGGCATTGGGTTTCCAAACACACCAAGCTTCAAGGTTGCATCCTGGGAAGCGCTGGAAGGAATTCTGAACAGCCATTTTGGTTGAAGACTCAAAAGCATCGCATTGTCTGCTTCGTGAACTGGTGATGCAGTTCTGGTGTTGTGGCGGGCACCTGGCAGGACGTGGATGGTGGGGCCGAGCTAAGCTTTACCCGGCCGTGAGTAAGCGCGTGGTCTGATTGGCTGGCGGAGCCGGTGACGGCTTTCTTTTGCGAAGAGCACAATATGCTTTTGCCATCCCGAGGTCTTGACAAGTTTCCTCATTCTCTGTAAGCCCAGGCCCGGTCACTCTAATCCGTGACCACCAGGTGCAAATTCCTTCACTCTCCTTGTCTTGTCCCCATTGTCTGCCCCGGTGCCTCTCCGAAACCGAAAACTCACCCCTGGTCGAGGATCCGCTTCTCTCTACGCCCGCTACCCGCCACTTCACGATCCGCACTCCCGCACGTCTTCGCGAAGAACACTCCTCTCCCCATCGATTTTTTCTGCAAATCCGAGTGAAAGAATATCCCTCGCCCCAGATTTTCCGGCCGGCCCAGCTCACCACTAGCACATTCCAGCCATGTCTTTCTCTTCACTCGTCTCAGACATCACCTACCGGAACTCGGAGCGCACAGCACAAGATGACAAGCGCTCTGTGCTCTCTCGCACGCGGTCGTATGCAAGCACCGCTGCGACCAGCGTAAGCATCGCAGGAGACATATCGAGTCAAATGCATTCGGGATACAGCCACCCGCTTGCGCGAGCATGGCAGGCCGAGAGGCAGCTCACGAAGGTAAGAATTGAAGGGTCCAATTCCGGCCATGTATGTCTGACAGAAACCACAGGCAATGTTGATCTACCCTCTCTTCATATCCGATCAGCCAGACGAGGAAACCCTCATTCCTTCCCTCCCGAACCAGCACCGCCGCGGGCTCAATAAAGTGGAAGCATACCTGGCTCCGCTCGTAGCCAAGGGCCTGAAGTCGGTCATTCTCTTCGGCGTGCCAATTGCACCCGGGGCCAAGGATGCGCTGGGCACCAGTGCCGACGACCCAAAAGGGCCCGTAATAAAGGCCATTCGCCTCATCCGTCGGGCTTTCCCCGAGCTCTTCATTGTCGCCGACGTCTGCCTCTGCGAGTACACATCACACGGTCACTGCGGCATCCTACGCGACGATGGGAGTCTAAATAACACCCTATCAGTCGATCGAATTAGCGATGTTGCTATGGCATACGCCGAGGCAGGAGCACACTGCGTTGCTCCCTCGGACATGAACGACGGCCGCATTCGCGCCATCAAGCTGAAGCTTATCGAAGCTGGCATTGCACATCAAGTGGTGCTAATGTCGTACTCTGCCAAGTTCTCTGGCTGTCTCTATGGCCCATTCCGCGATGCTGCAGGATCATGTCCCTCTTTTGGCGATCGACGATGCTACCAACTGCCGCCGGGTGGACGTGGCCTTGCCCGACGAGCCATCACACGGGACATAAACGAGGGCGCCGATATTATCATGGTGAAACCGGCCAGTCAGTACCTTGATATCATCAGCGATGCCAAGGAGATTGGAAAGGATCTTCCAGTCGCAGCTTACCAGGTTTCGGGAGAGTATGCAATGATCCACGCCGCAGCGAAGGCGGGCGTGTTTGATCTGAAGGCCATGGCCTTTGAAGCGACGGAAGGTATATTAAGGGCTGGCGCCACGATCGTTGTGAGCTATTTCACTCCCGAGTTCCTTGACTGGTTGGACAATTAGGTCATATGCATGGGCAGCATTATACCATTTAATACCGGGCGCTTGGCTTGGGATAGTTGCGTCTTTTCTCCAAAGAGTTCGCCCGCCATTTAGACGTCATTTCGTTTATGAATGTGCATACGTCTTCAAACTCATGACAAGCGGTTGCGGGGCAAGCTGTGCACTGACTTCCAGGGGCACGATAAACCCAATCTGGATCCACATCGAGGACCTGCGCCGGTCAGTATCTATCCACTAGGGCCCTCACGGATGGAGGGACAAGCCGTGACCGAAGATTGGAGCTATGTCTGACGCCGCTTCCAGCGCGGCTACCTCCAATCACGGATTGTCGATTGGATGGCGCTTCGCAGGGCAGGCACGACTGTGCTAAGTCCGCCCCCGACAAGAACCTGTCCTGAAGAGTGCACAGCGCCGGCGGGAGCATCTGTCTTCTCACGCACAACCTGTTGCCTGTTACCTAGGTAGGCCACGTGGGAGTGGCGCGACTCCGAGCGTCGGACGGCCGTTGCGATGAGGCTCGCCGCCTTCGACTGTAGACAAACTCTTCGAGAAAAAATCTTCAATAGGCCATTGTCTCAGGCCAACCGCCACCGGCCCATTGTCTCTCACTCCACACAACTTGTGCCCTCCCCGCATTTTTCGGGCTGCACCGTTTCTGAACATCGCCCAATCTCCAGTACCACCAAATGCCTCCAAACCCTCGTGCACCCGAGTGGGGACATAGTGCGCCCGAGTGGGGACAGAGCCACCCCGGAGACCTCGAACACACCCTGTCGATTACGAATATTGTCCTCCAGGCTGTCTTGTTTGCGCTTGGGAGCGCGTCAGTTGCGATTCGGACCTATGTTCGTGCAAAAATTGTACAGCAACTTGGACTGGAAGACGTCCTGGCCATTGCTGGTTTCGTAAGTTATCTGCTCCACTTCTCCGGCGACTCTGCTGACTCCTGGTAGCTTCTGGCAGCCAGCTACTCCGTAGTTTGCTCTGCTCTGCGATTCTGGGGAGGTGGTAAGCATCAATGGCATGTCCACCCTGGCCAGATATCCAACTTCCGGATCGTAGGTAAGCCCCTTCCTCTGATACGTGCCAACTATTGATCGGGACAAGACCATGTACGTTACAATGCTTGTATACGGGCCTTGCGCGTTCTGCATCAAAGCCGCAATCCTGTTATTCCTCGTGCGGGTTTTCGCACCGATTAAGCGGGCCGTAAAGAGTCTTCACGTCTTCATTGGCGTCATGCTCGCATACTACACGATGGCCCTCCTTCTCAAATCCCAAATCTGTCGTCCTATACAGAAGTTCTGGAACCAGGATCTCGATGGGCGATGCCTCAACCAGCAAGCCTTGCTCCTCGGCGATGCGGCTGTCTCAGTACTGAGCGACCTCACCATTCTGATTGCGCCTATCCCATTGGCGCTCAATCTGATGGTGACGAGTTCAAGGAAGTTGAAGATCATCGCTGTTTTCGGCGCAGGAGGTGTGGTGTGCATTTTCAGTGTCGCCCGCTTTGTCGAAATTGCGCGAGAGGGGAACAGCAAAAACCAGACATTCGTCTTCGCGCGAATGAACATATACGCGTAGGCATTCAGAAAACCATACCCATCTGTTGCAGAAACTAATTCGTCTCTCAGCATGATTGAAATATACGTCGGACTCATCGCTCTTAGCATGCCGGTCATGCCTGCCTTTTGGAAACAAGTCATTCGCCCCAAACTGCGAAGAAGGCCGATGCGATACACTACTTCTTACACGGGCGATACGAACGGGTCCATGCTCACAACAATTGGCGCGCAGAGCAATGAGAGCTTCTCGCGACGAGCCCAACTTGGTGGCTCCGGCCAAGCCTTGATCACGGAGATCACACTGCCGTCGAAGACGTTGACGAGGCCGATGAGGATCGGAACGTCTTGTACCGTCAGTACAGATTTGCCTCGAAGGGACAGCATGCAGTCAACGGAAGATGGAGCGATCTTGAAGACGGTGGAGGTGAGGCGCACGTATGATTGAAGAACGAGGTCTGCCTCAATTTCTGGATGAATATTTCTTAGGGGACAATCTAGTAAAAGCAAGCATTGAAGGATTTCAGGTTCTTTGGGGCATATACATACTCGGCGTAGGTGGAGCAACTGCTTAGCGAACTCCCAAACACTAGACTTGGATCATAGGCGTTGGGCAGGACGGGCTTTTCTGTGTTGCCCAGGTCTATATTCGGCTTAGATCGAGGCAAGGTCCTCGTGGTTTTCCGGGTCAGAGGAGTAGATATTTTTTCTTGTCTTCACGGTATTCCGGCGCATCTCATGGTCTATACTTGTTGTACATCAAGAGGTGCAAAGAGTACCTCGAAGAAGTACTTCAACCTAATTTCTGCTTAGAGTATATAGCATAGTTGTCTGTGTCCAAGTCATCGTGCCTGTGTTGCTTTTTATGTGACCAAAAACTGGAATGCAAATAATGTAATCTCTCAATGGGAAGCTCCCAGAAGCTCTTTGGAGAGAATTCGAGCGACGGCCTGAGTATGACAGCTCAGTGGCTAACTACGGGAACTGCTGTGAGCGTGACAAGACGCTGTCGCGATGGCCGTCCTGACCGCTTCTCACACGCACGCGCAAGCGCACGTCAGGTGAGGCAACAACGCGAACGCCTCCTCACCACACTAACTTCCAGAAAATACCCAAATTATTAGGTATATAACCGCCAGAATTTTGAGTTTTCATCACAACAGAATCTGAACTCACGCCTTCCAGGTGCGATGGCGTAGTGGGTATAAGCCTACTACGCAAACATTCCGCATCTGGAGGGCGCCAGTTCGATTCCGGGACTCGTCATCCCGCCGTGTATAGTCGGATAAAGAAATGAAATCAAAAAGTAAAAAATCCCTCGAGAAGGGGTTTCAGAAATTGAGCCTGGCGAGGTTTTTCTGTTTTGCTGTTTTTTTGGGAGCGGAAAGAAAGTGCTTCTATGTTTAGGGTTTCCTTTTTTTTGTCTAAGAGGAGGGCTGGCAATGTTTCTGCTAGAATAGTAGCAGAAATTTCTGTTGCTTTATGTAAGTTGTTTTTATGTTGCTTCTAGTATTAGCTTGTGAAGGAGACGTTGCTGTAACAAACATAGGGCCTAAGCTTTACCTTACCCCTCTTGGACTAGCCTTCTTCCGCACCACGTCTTCCTGCATGATCACTCCAGCCTAGAATTGCTTCCTCTTTCCGACGTCTGGAAGCGAGGGAAGGAGGGGATCAGACGGACTGGGAAACGAAATGAGAAAATCCCCGTCCTCTTCCACCTTTTGCTCCCCACCACACAACAGCACCGACTCCCAAACGGACCAACCACGAGCACCTCAACCCGCACGACCCCATTGGCTGGACATCAAAAGCGAAACATAGTTTTGTGGGTGACCATGGCATACCCTCGCCAAACCTCCAACCGGAACGATTCCAATGGCAACTACCAATACACGTTCTCCGCGCCGTCCCAATACCACGCCCAACCCCAACCCCAACCCCAAACTCAGTTCCAATACCAACCCCAATCTCAAGGCTACCAACAATACGTCGACGTCGCCGAGAATAGGTCCTATACACAAAGCTACAGATCCTCTCGCAATGCCGTCTCCGTCCCCGTCCCCGACAGATCCTCATACAAGCCCCTCAGCGCAAACACTAGCTCCCACCGTTCCGCTCCGGCTCCGAAATCTTACAATGGGTACCAAGCGCTCCAAACTAGCAGTCGACAAACGTCGGGCTCTGCCCGCGCAAATGAAAGGATGTCGGCGTATGACAAGTCTGACTATCGTATTATCAAAGACGGCGGATGGGAGAACAAGGAGCACTTTATGCTGTCGTATGACCTCAAACCGCGGAACCATGAAGATGTACGGGAAGCGGGGCAGATTCTGGATAAGTTTAGGGAGATGGATGCACAGAAGGAGCGGGAGGAGCGGGAACATGAACAGCGTGGGAAGGCTAATGTTGGCGGTGGTGGCAGTGGTGGCGGAGGATGGGGTGGCCGCTATGTACCCGTGCCTGTTGATGGGGGTGGGTATGACCATGAAGACGAAGACGACGATGGCGACTATATCGATGATTCGGGTCGAGGCGACGATATGATCAGTCCGCAATACGATATGTACGTCGCACAACCAGCTGCATGGGAGATTGATGAGCCTCCGATCGGAGGTTCTGGAGTCGTGCACGTTCAGAAGCACGAAGACGAAGGCGAGGACGTATATGATGATGGAGCAATTGAGTTCTGCGAACGAGATGCTGGAGAGATGATCGGCGGTGGAGGTGACGACTACGGGAATGAATTCTATGCGGATGGAGATGAAGATGAGTTTGCGGACGACGACGAAGATGACTGTGTGGTTGATTATGATGATGGGTGGTAGACTCCGTGTGTGAAGCCGGCGGCTGGAGACTGTGTAGGTAGACCTGACGAACCCTTTTTCAACAACGGCGAGGTATGGCTTGTGCCACGTCAAGCCGAACGGCGTCAAATATCCGGGAATACTGATAGTCGAGGCGGGATGGGGAAAGGGTTTTTGATGCATCGACCTGGGCGGTGTGGATCGGGGGATAAACTGCGTATGACGAGGAACAATGCTGTACAAGGCACAAGCGCAAGTCAAGATGAGTATCAATCAGTATTCGAACAGAATATACCCAAATAGATCATAGCTTATAATGTTCAATGAACAACTATGGCGGTGGGATTTGTGATTTACTACAGTCAACATACAATAGCGCTCACAATCCCTGGCTCCGATACATCATGCATAAGTTCCAAACGCCAGCAGCGAAATATTATACATTTCATTTCGTCTTCCCCATATCGTATCATGCAGTAGCTGCAGCTGCATCTGTGGGCGCGTGTGTTGCAGTTGTAGATACCGCTGCGGCAATCTCCGCAACTGTCATGGGGCCTTCCGGCCACGGCTTCTTTCTCGCGTCCTGAATTCTTAGGATCTGGTTCTTCGGTCCTGGGACACAACCTACAATATCGTCAGCCTCTATACAGGAACCATGCTAGTTGGCTCGCCAAGACATACCAGTAACAACTACAATGCCATTAGCATCGTCCACCTGCAGTACCTTGAGGTTCTGCACGGTCACACTTTCGTTCCCCATATTCCCCGCCATCCGCTTCCCAGGCAGCACCCTGGAACCCGAGCCCTGCGAACCACCCGCAGAACCCATACCTCGATGCATGAGCGACTGACCATGCGACGCCGGCTGGCCATGAAAGCCATGTCGTTTCATTCCCTAAAACGCCAACATCAGTCTCTATCATCCCTCACAACCATCCTATCCAAACTTACACCCGCAAACCCCATCCCGCGACTAATCCCCTGGACATCCACCCACTGACCCTTAGCAAACCATCCCGCCGTAATCTCTTCCCCAATCCCCACCTTCAAGCCCTCCTCATCCCTAACCTTAAATTCAACAACCCACCTCTTCGGACTGACTCTCGCGGTCGCAAAATGGCCCAACATGGGTCTTGTCACGTTATCCGCGCGCTTCAGCCCCGCGCCAACCTGCACCGCATAGTATCCGTTCTTCTCGCGTGTTTTGTGCGCAATGATTTGGTTGCGGTCGAGCTGCAGGACGGTGCAGGCGGTGCGTTTCCCCGACTCCGGGTCGTACATGGCCGTCATGCCGCGCTTGAGCGCGAGGGCGCCAGTGCGGAGAGGCGTTGAGTGTGCTTTTCGTGCGAGGGCGGCGGTGGTGCTAGCTTCGAGTGGGGAGCGCTTGGGGCTGTATGCAAAGCGATCGGGACGGGGTTCATTAGTTGACTTGATGGTCCGGATAGATGTGTATGAGGGTAAAGGACATTGTTGTGCGAGAGATGCCAGAGGGAGAAGAGCGCGAGTAGAGGAGGGGAGAAGGAAGGATGGGGGTAATAGTCCCCAATTGAGGGGTGCCTTGGGCGGCATTCTGTCAGTGGGGTTTCAATGCGGCGGACCACTTTGACGTGAGGTTCGAGGATTATTTTGCACATGTTGGCCAAAGCTCCACCAGATCGCCAAGCCCGCGTCTATTTCACGTGCTCGTTCACTTCACAGCGGCAGTCGCGTTAAAATTGCGGGAGCATCTCAGAGCTTAAGATCAACAAGCGCTTTTCATGCATTGCTATGAGATCAAGGTCATCGTCGTGTCGTATATATCGTCTGGTATCGCCAGTCTCCGAAACTCGTCCAATAGTACAGGTAGCAGTCAAGATATGGGTACAAAACAGGGTATCCGCCCAAGCCGTAGGAAATAATGAGAGGAAGTGAAACATCGTGTGCCCAATACGATCCAGCCCGTGACTGCCGTTGGGAGAGGTCAGCTCGCTTGGGCCACCTGCGTCTGACTTGGCCAGCATCCCCACAAATCGTGGGGACGATATTGTGGGGACCAAGGTGGACGCAAGGGCGGCGATCATGGAACTCCCAACCCTGCCGTGCCGTGCCTGCGGGTAGCCTTCTCTGGTGTGCCAGTGAATAGAGACACTGTGGCACGGTGGCCGTTGACTGTGGGACCCAGACAAGGTTGTTGGAGGGCCATTTCCCGGGTGAATGTGCCATACCTCGCTTAGTGTTCCCTCCAAATCCCCCTTTTGATCACTGCAGGATTGCCAGCCACCATGACATGAGTCGGTACGTCCTAAGATATTGTTAGCACTTACGTCATCGACAAGGCGGATTTCTAAAAGCTTACCCGAGTAACAACGGATCCAGCGGCAATTGTTGACCCTTTGCCGACTTTGACGCCTGGTAAAATGGTAACATCGCATCCGATAAAAACATCTTCCTCAATTGTGATTCCTGCTGCATAAACCATACCCCGGCTACCTTGGCGCTTTCGAGGATCAGTGTTCACAGTTTTAGTCTGGAGTGTGACATTCTCCCCGAGCATAGTCCTCGCACCGATCGAGATCATGCAGGAATCCATAAGCCTGCAATGGGGAGAAATAACGACATGATCCCCAAGGCGAATGTTGTAGCCGTAGTCGCAAGTGAATGGTGTATCCACAAACACGCTTGTGCCCAGGCGGCCGGGTGTTGGATCCGGTGTGCGCGGCGCTCGCGCCCAGGGCGCTTCAATGATAGTCCGCAACGTTCTGTCGCGCTCTTCACGAGATATGCCGAGACTTGGGTTGCCTTTTACTGAACTGTTAAAGCGAAAGAGTGCATTTCTGCATTGCTCACGCTCCTCCACCAATGTATTGTCAAATGGGAAATAAGGCTCGCCGCTCAACATCTTCTCTTTTTCCGTCTTCTGCGGCTTGGGCGGCTGTGGCTGTTGAGCGTAATGTGGTGGAGGGGGGTTGGAGGTTCGAAGCGCTCCCGATGAGGGACCAGAATGCGTCGGGTTTTGGTTAGGTTGTGTTTGATGTTGCAAAAGATGACCCGATACAGAGGGATTCTTGCTCCCGTAAGGATTCATTGTTTCCTGGCTGTGATGGTAAATTCGAGGTTTGGGTTGCCGCAACGGGGCGGGGGTTTGAGAAGAGTGATCTGTCTGATGGTCATTTGGTGGAGGTCGGCCGTATTCGGACGGTGGAGGATGCTCAGGTGGGTATGAGGGACGGGGCGGTTCACCCCAAATCCCTGCCCAGCCATTTCTCGAACCTTGACGTTCTTGCTCTTCAATGACGATGGGCCGGGTCCGGGCACCATCCGAGGCCACTTGCTTATTCGGCTCCGAGTAACCGTCGCGGCTCTGTGGCTGACTTTGGGTTTGGCCATGACTGGAGCTATCATTAGACCGGCTATCATCAAAGCGAACCAAACTCACCTGTGGTAAAGCTGTGCCGAATCCATGGGAAATCGATCCTTGGCTTGCAGTGGAACATGTGGTTTCGAAACGCCATTTTTCGGCCAGGGTATCTTGTTGGCATAACCCTCGCAGACGAAGCCTCCACGGTTGCAGTTATTGCCTGTTCAAACAGAGTTAGCTTCCGTTCTAGAGACCGTTGCAATTAGGCGGAGAGACACACATTCTGGCTTCGCTTCGTCGCACTTCTTCTTCCTTCTGCGACAAGTTCCGCATCCTGTCTTTGTTCGATTCGCAAACACCTGAAAGCCGTTAGGCCTTGCCGTAGCCAAATACTGCGGTGGGAAACTCACCCTCTTTCTCTTCTTTGGGTCAACTTGCACACCGGCTCGTGTAATCTCGGCCGTGCTCGACCGTTCAGAATAGTGCTGCGGGTCCATGATGCCCGTCATTCGCTGGCCATCGATATTTTCTTGGGAGGGTTCTAAACGATGCGACTCGCGTTGTTGAGGTTCGAATGTCCCCCTCACAAATTCCTTCGAATCTTGCGGTGGCCAATTCCGATCGGGCTCTGCCCGATCTAGGGGAGCGAAGGGTCTCTGCTGGGAATGTTCCATCCTCGAGGTCTGCGTCTGGGAATGAGGGGGAGAATCGTCTCTGCTCTCAGTGACGTAGGAGTCGAGTCTTCGCCTGGCTTGATACGAAGGAGCCTCCGGGGTCGACTCAGCGGAAGATACGTCTTCGGGGGAGCTGGATCGTTTCCTCTTTCCTGGGCTTCCTGGCGAGGTTCTCTCCCCGTTGGGAGGTGAAGCAGAATGCCGGCCACTTGAGAGGCCGTTTTCTACGGTCCCGGGTGGTGATGTCCACTCTTCTCGTCTAGACGAAGTGGCCCTGCGCTCCTGGTTCTCTTCGGGCCTCTGATTTGAGAGAGGTCTGGGGTGAGTACTATCGCCGTTCATACCGTTGGCGCCGATAGTACCATTTACACCGTTGGTTCTGCGGGGTGGTGAAGGCGGAGATGCTCTACCATTTACAGCGGTGAAAGCGGGTGCCACGGGCTCCACGCTCTTCTCTTTGAGCATGAAGCTTACACTGTTCATCAATGGCGCCTGGGCCACAGACGGCATGTTAGCCTCTGCAATACAAGGACGTCGCCGGTCGAATAATGCGCCGGCCTCGATGGATGGTCCTGGGGCAGCGTTCGCAGATGGTTCCCCGCTCCAATGGGTCGTTACGTCCGGATTTGTGTGGGACTGGTCTGAGATGTTCCGGGCTGGTACCACGCGGTGTTCGCAGTCGTACAGGTCGGCTTTCGCGCTTACACCTGCTGACACCGACAACGACCTTGAATTTCGGGCGACGGCAACCGCAGATAGTCAGATACCGAGAGTTTGCGAAATCTCCAGATCCTGGAATCCTTCTCTTTGAGACAAGCAATATTCCAGCACTCGTCACGGGTCCTTGGGCACAACGTCCTGGGGCAAGTCGCGCGCAGCGGGGCAGGCGCTCGTCTCGTCTCGTCTCGTCTCGTCTCGTCCAATGCTAGGTGTGGTTGAAGATAGCTAGAGGGGTGGCCGCGGATGGGGAGGTCGTGGGCTGGGCCGGTCACGATGGGTCGAGTAGCAACAGACGGCAGCCTCCCACCCCCGACAGCGAGGGCGGTGTATAATAAAGAGCAACGGCAACGGGCCTCGCAACGCTTTCGGGGGCATAGGCGGCGGAGCAAGACGACGAGCGAGCAGCGCCAGCGCCTGTTCACATCTTTGCAGGCGCGGCCCCTGCAGCGACGTGCCATTGGCCGAGGGCTGGTCGCAGCCCCTGCTAGTGCGTGCGGCTATTCGGCGCGGGCTTCAACCTTCACTCGGGAGTAACACGTCCTCACGTGGCAGGAGCGCGGCGATTTTTGGGAGAGATGCTACCGCGACTCTATAGCCAATCCGCTCTTTTTTTTGCCGAAAATCTGCGGTAAATGCGTGTAGAACGCTCTTTTGACGTTGAAGATGGGGGAGAACGACGAGTGCTCGACCAGGATTGCACGGACCGCAACTGACAGTGGCGGTCCCAGGAGCGTCACAATCCCAGCAGGCAAGACCACAATCCCAGCAGGCAAGAGCGAGACGAGCAAATGGCGGCCGATCAAGCGGGCGCGGGAGACAAAGGGTTGAGCCTTCCCTGCCGGGCTCCCTGTCTGGAAGGCGGCGCGCGCTGATTGGGCCGCTGTGAGACACCGACTATTTTTGGCGTCAACCGCGCCTACGCGGGGAAGGAGCGAGGCAGGAGCAGCGTGCTCACACAGCTTCGCAGCCTTTCTGCGGAGGCCTGCAGCGCGCAGGGAATCACACAGTTCACACCGCCAGCACGGCCAACCACCATGCGACGACGCCCGACGCCGTTGCGGACGGCGGCCGCTCTGTTCTGGCAGCACTGCGGATTAGCGCCCCCGTTGGCGCGGAGCGGCAACCACACAATTTAATGAGCGGCGGCACTGTAACACTTCGGGCACCTCTCCTCCCCACCAACGCCGGGCCTCGAGCTCCGTTGCCATGTACGCGCCCAGTGCACCTGTTTCACGCCCTCGGACGAATAAGACAGCCCGCCGGCCCACGCCCAGAGGGTTTCATTAACGGAGACTCCAGGTTCGGCCGTCGAGGTCATCTGCTCCAGCCGCTCGCTTCACCCTTCGTTGGGAGTCTGGAAGGAACCTTGGAAGTCAGTACCTGCCACGCCGCCTGCGAATCTCAAGCATCTCCCGTCGCCGGCCTTGCATGCCATGCCAGGCCATGCCCTTATTGCGAGGCCGGGTCAGCACTTGGGCTCGAAGGATCGCGGCCGCATCGTCGTCAATCGCTGCAAACCACCGTCTTCCGCGGCTATCGGATGCAAGCTAGCGTGGCCGTTTTGCCCACCACGAGGGGCAGCCGCAGCGATGGCTCCATGTCGAACAGTCCGTTCATAGTCCCTCCTGTTTACGCGCCCCTGACACCGCCTGATGATGAACTGCTCGAGCTTCCGGCAGGCGCTGGGTACTCGGCCAATATAATGGCAACATGACAGTCTCACACCAACTCGTACGTCGGCTAAACAATTGCTCCCACATGCCACCACCGCCGTCGTGGCCACTTAACCGGGAGGCCGTCGTGGAAATTCCGATCCATCGTCGATGACAATGCACATATATGTAGGTCGACGGTCAGAAGCGCGCCGCCCGCTTTCCGATCGCGAGCTGTGCTCCCCCAGAATCCTGAAGTCCTGGGCTGCAGTTCTTCCCTGCAGCCGTCTTTACGCCCCGCCAAGCGTGCTCTCTCGGGAATGCTTAATTCCGACCTTGAAGGCACGCGTCCCAGGGTCAAATAATCATGTTCCTTTCATGTTGCGCAATATCTAGTTGCCATTGCTTCTGCTTCTGGATGCTGTCGCTACTGTTCCCATTATTTCTTTTGGATTGTGCTGGGTGCGCGCCGTCCCGTTCCTCCCGTGTGCTGGCTAGGCTGCAGGGCGGCGCTAAGGCTCAGAGAGCCCATTGTTGATGAGCCAGAAATCCAACAGTGTGGATCGCATGGAGTCAGGCTGAGTGTCTGCGTCCACGTCCGACTTGGGAAGTCGCTGCTGTCCCCCGAGTTAACCATCCTCTCTCTCATACCGAAACTTTAGTTAACGGGGTGTTGGGAGGATTCCCATGCTTTGCGCCACGCTGCCGAGGCCGATTCTTAAGCTTCTTCTGAAGCGCGCCTATCTCTATCTTGAGCACACGATGCTGCGATCCAGACGCCTGCATCAAGCCTCAGCCTTCAAGAGCATGGCCAATGCGGACTTGACAGAGCCTGAAGTCTGGGAGCCTCCCGTTGTCCCTGCGCCTCCAGTGGGGTGGTGGTGCTGTGCCGCACGGCGGCAGCGTCCTCGCCGCAATCCATCGACCAACAAGGAGTCTGGGTACGAGTCGAGTCTGCCTGTGTCGCACCCGACAACCGCTCCTCGTGAGTGCGGTCTTGGCGTGGATTCGAATGCGTAAATCGGGCGGAGTATACTGATGTGGTTCGAGTGTTTCGAATGCAACCATATCAGACGCCACAAATCACGAGATTCAAGATATTGACATCGATCAGGGAACGCACCAAACATCACATTCTCGTCCCGCCTCCCGATTGGAAGGGCTATTACTTCCAACTTCCGAAGGACCCGTGCTGACGGACAGATGGGATTCGCCAGCTAAGAAGAAACGATGACCTGAAAGCCTGCAGTGGCGAGCGAGTTCTCCCTTCACGGCACCCCACAATATTGCGAAAGCCAATCTCGATTCTACGCTGTCAAGATGGGAGATTGGGTGCTGTCACGTGGCAGCTATTACCGTTTGTCCTGGCGAATCGCCCAGGGCTGTGGTTGGCAATATCGATCAACTTCGCAGTGTCCCTTCCTCAAGCCATTGACGCCATTTCGCGCGATCTCCTACGCTGGCTGCATAGAAGGTCACGAGCTTGTCATTTCCACATGTCTTACTCACGCCGCATCTCGAAGACCGCTCTCATCCCTTGGGGCCAATGGTCGATTATGTGAAGTCGTACGGGCGTCGAAAACCGTCGCGGTGTTTTGTGTAACGGCCGGATTTTGTCCCACTGGCCACTTTTATATTTATTACATACGTAACTCGATTGCTCGTGTGTAGGATCAAGGAAGCATCAACGGTTACTCCGTGGCTGTGCTGCGTTCCTTCTGTAAGCGCGGAAGTAGGCAAATGAAGCGCTTACATACCAGTCAGAGACGCAGCAAAGGATCTTCGTTCCTATGCTTCCGAAGGACGTGGACTTGGGTAGTGTACAGCCACATTTCGGACTTTCAGTAAGTTTGTGCCACCAATCTACTCGACCTGGTGAAGGGCCATGGTTTTCCGCGCACTCAAGTTTCAGAGAAACCTTGGCAAGGCTGTGGAGGTTCTCCTCGGAGTCCCTGTAGCCACTGACCATTCCTACTCGCCTTTATCTCTTCGCCGTGTGTTCCGAAAATAGTTAGTTAGACGAATACGAATCTGTGCCGCAGACTGTTGTCCAGTAGCTCTCAGCGGCGATCATCCGCTCCCTTCTCATCACGTAAGCAAGCGTAGGACCTCTTTTCATCACCCTACATCCCATTGGCCACTGATTAAGCCTCACTCTTTCTATTTCTTGATATCACACTTATTCTTGTTGGTGATTGTGTTCGACCAATCCAACTCGGAGTCCTGCTCGTAGTCAGGCCAGCACTATGCCGCGTTTGGCGCCGACAACCACCACACCGTTCGATGTAGGAGATGTCCCATAGTCTGTACATACCCCGATATGGAAGAACAGACGCCGTGAGACACTACGTCACATTCCCGACCAATCCCGGACTGATTCGCATACGCTTCACATCACATCGGCAACTTCACCCGCTCTGACGAGACTGTGCCGCTGACACGCTTCTCTTGAAACACTACAAGAACACCTGAAAATACCGATTGCTTGGAACACGGCGGTAGCATACCATTCAACCGGAGCTGGGAAATTTTGGCACACCGATACAAGGAGCTGAGACGACGTCGCTTTGGAACGAAACATTTCGGCAATTTGCCGAATCTCACAAGGGGAGGAGTCATGTCGCGCAGGTTTTGACAGCCGCCGTATACTCTGCATGTTGTTTCGAAGCGGGAAATCCGGCCCTGACAAGCGCGAACTGGTACGTCGAGGCACTCTCAAATAGGTCCGCAGCCTCGCGGCGCGGTAAATGTTAATACTCGCCCATCCCTTTTTACAGACTTCCGAAGGGGGGAGTGTTCTAGAGCCAGTGAGTGTCATAGTTCACAGTCAGTGTTCACCGTTGAGAGTCCAATGCAGAATCATACTGTCATCCACAGCTTCCTCCCTGCAGCAGTCTAACATTAGCAACCGGCTCATCGTCTAGATTCTGGAAGTACCCTGTAGCACGCTAGGTGATTATCGATGCCACCTCGTGACGCGGAGCGCATATAAATTTCAAAGAGTCATGTCCACACTGACCATTCGGCGATAGAGGACACGTCTTGATGTTGGTTTTCTTTGATGCAACAACACTTTCCCGCCACCACCTTGCAGCGTCGAAGCCCAGATTCCCATCGCAGACGTGAAGAAACCTTGTGAAACGCCACGTGGCTTGGAACACTAAGTGTAGCCCCGGGGATATCGACGACCTATGATAAGCTGGAGAGGGTTGTCTCCAACCTAGTCAGGGAACCACTGGTGGTGAGTGTGGTCGCTAATTCATGGCACTAGTACTCACGGACTCTGTGCAACCTCCGTTTTGGGATGTCGACCTCTGCACCCGTGGAATGATGTCAATTCGTCAAAGTCTGAAACTTTGTTGATGAGGACGAGTTGGGACGTTACAAGGCTGGTAGGCACCACTACTTCGAGGCGACGGAGGCACAGAAAACTCGGATCCACATCGAGAAAACATATCGGCTTCGACACAAGATGTTGGTGGACATAGTGAGGTTCAACTTGCTGTCACTAAACAGGCCCGTCCGATCTGCCTCGCCGTCTGCCTCCATGGCTTCGAAATTCTCACTAAACTCACCGAAATATTCCCCTTCTCGACTACTTGTGCCATTCGACCCCTCGTGACTTTTCGTGTGGAAACATCCAAGCCCTCCAAAGCGAGAGATTCCTTCGATTCCGTTCGGTGAAGTCAAAGGGAACCATCCACTATCCCTTTCAGGCAGTGAAAGAGTCATGCTATCCCCTTCATTAGACCAAATCATCAGCTCCAGATAGTCTAACTAGAGTGTTTTTCGGCTCACGTTTGGTCTACCCGACTATGTCATGCAAGAAAATCGCCAATCAGACCAGTCTAGTGCTACACCAACTGTCGCAAAATCTGGGTATTTCCCAGCGGCAATGGTCGCGACCAATCGTAGTCCGTGGCCTCCCTCAGAGTCAATGGCGGTTATCCATGTTTCCCAACGTCCTTCGAAAGTTTGTTGTGCCAGATCGGTGTTCATCGCGTCAACTCGGTTGCGACGCCACTCCAGCGATTGCAGTTCAGCACACCAACGTTTGTTCGAAGGCGGCAAATTTCTGGAAGAACGGTTCGTCATAGCGAGGCGTAATCAGTTTCTGTGTGGGTTTCGTTTCCCCTCGCATGTTTGCAGCGCGGTTAACGTGGCGAGTAACTTCGGTCTGTGTACACGTATACTTTGAAACTCGTCATCCATTAGTTCAACAAGCCTCTGAGACATTGTAGCCGTCCAAGACTGCCCTTTGCCAAACCCCCTTTTTCTTGCGAGAGCAGCAGGTCTGCGAGATGCTTCTTTCGGTCTTGGACCTTAATCACATGCTGGTTAGAAGTTAGACGGCGGTTCACGAAAAGTCGTATTGTTGGATTGCGGAGGCGCGACTTAAGTCTTCGATGGAGTCTTTGACGATGAAGCGAATCGTTGTGGCGGGTCTTCTTTGCCCTAAGCGATGGACGCGGGAGAGGACTTGCTCTTCGATGTTGGGATTCCATTGCGGCTCCATGAGATACACGCGAGACGCAGCGATAAAGTTGAGACTGATGGCGGTTAGCTCGGGCTTGTAGAGATAATTTCGGTGCCTACCCTTCAGCTCCACACGAGATAGTCAGGAGCATGACCTGGAGATTCGGGTCTGTTTGGAAGTTGTCAAGGTTCGTGGCTCTGTTCTTGGTGGAGACATTGCCATCAATCCTGGTGAAGGCAATTGCAGTGTCGCTGAGCATGGTCTGAACCATGTCAAGGGTGGTAGTCCAAGCGGAGAAAACAATGCTATGAGATGGTTAGCTTTCTTACAGAACAGGTTCATATCATCTCACCTCTTCTCGTTGTTCGAGCTGAGTAATTCTGTCCGTAAAGCGGTGACTTTGGATGACAAAGTCGGAAGAATCTGCGGCCTAGGGCAGAAAGCAGAATTGGACTAGTTTGGAGAAGATGGCGAAGCAAGTGATATCGTGCAAGAAGCAAGATCACCGCATACGCCGGGTGGAGCTCTCTTCCCAGATCCCGATCGCCGGTAACATACTAGACAT
The DNA here is from genome assembly GCA_002105025.1 of Clohesyomyces aquaticus. NCBI lineage: Eukaryota > Fungi > Ascomycota > Dothideomycetes > Pleosporales > Lindgomycetaceae > Clohesyomyces > Clohesyomyces aquaticus. The sequence goes on along the minus strand of MCFA01000067.1, from coordinate 109,159 downwards.
ATGAGAGACATACACTCAGTCATATAGACTCCGGTAAAGCCCTCGGATGGCGATGATCTCCCATCTTCTGTCGAAAACGGCACATCGTTTTTGCAGAGAGTGCAGGCGCGTGTCCAGAGTTTAGCAGATCTTCCACCACGGCCTGCACTTCACCCGAATTCCCAGGACTCAAAGCATGAATACTAAGGTCGTTCAGGTAACGAAGACTTAAGTCTACTGTGCGAGCATATAAGCCGATGTTGCAAACCTTCTGAAGTCCACTGATCTTCGCCAACGCATGCATGTATGCACCTGGTCTTCGCTGTACCAGATGTAGCTCTGCGTCGAGTGTTTTGGCAACTGGTACCTCAATTTTCCGGTAACTCTCGAGTTCCGTTGAGCTGAATTGGATGTACAGCTTTTGATCGGTTCTTTGCGGGAGGGTGATAGACGATCTCAGTCGTCTGATGGTAATAAATCTGAAGAGACGCTTCAGTCTCTCTAAGGCCAGCTCTTCATTCCCTTGCTTCCAAACGTTGATGATATCCGTCTCAAATGATCCCGGGTCCGAGTAAGGGTGTACACGTAGGACCGAAGGATAGAAGTGAAGTCTGAGAGTCGATTTTGTAATGGAGTTCCAGTGACTACCCAGCGAGAGTGCGCTTGAAGCTCCAACGCGGCTTTTGCGATGACCGTGCCTTGGTTTCGTATACAGTGTGCTTCATCGAGTACTACTTTTTTCCAGGTCGTAGAAAACAGTAGGCTTGCGCTCCCTTCAAGTTTCCTGTATTCGGATGCTAAAGTTTGGAAAGAGTTAATGATAAGATCATACCGGTCAACTTGGGCTTGAGACTCGAGTTTTGAGGTGCCATGATGTCTGATCCATTGGACACAATCAGGATGATCGGAAAGATGTAAATGCTGCTGCTATTGATCTTCCCACTGCTGAACAAGTGATGCTGGGACAACGAAAAGTATCGCCCGGCCATCTTTTGAGACATTGGTAGGGATGTCAGACGCCCTGGATGCGACTAGGGCAATGACACTGATCGTCTTTCCCAAGCCCATGTCGTCTGCCAATATACCTCCACGGCACTGTGAAGGCGGCTTGGACTGTGTCCACTTCGTAATATTATTAGTATACAAAGGACTTTCGCCAGATGTTTGGTCGATGCTCCAAATATCGCTAGATGACCAAGTTAGATTCCATCCTAGTTCTCGACGTCTCATAAATGAAAGTGCTTGTCTTTGGTGGCTGCGCACCTGTTAGTCCAGAAATACTGCAATACGGTTTGGTCCAATCTCACCTGTAAAGACGCGTCTTGAGAGACGGTGGATCATCGGCTTCCGGCAGAAGCTCGATTGTCTGAAGACCGTCTAGCAGGTCGGTTCTACGCTCGATTTCCTCGCTTTCAATAATAACGGTCTTGAGATCGAAGGTGCATTGCACCACGTCATCGAAGCCAGATAGCAGATGAGGATTCCGATAGGGAACGTTCCGGTCGCATCCCATTGGGTCTTGCAAGTACCAGTTATTGTTCTGGAAGAATTGGCCCAAGTCCTCCATTAACACTAGTGGACCATATACGATTACCGATAGAAACGCCGTGGTCCCGCTTCTCCTGGTTGGTCCAGTTAGTTTTGAATCATCCTTGCGCATTTGCTCGAAGTAAAGGCGACACTGAAGTGACACCCCATCCTCTTGTTCGAGAATACAGATCATCTCCCAAGTTTCTTCGTCTTTGATGTTTCTAATCGATCGCCCATCAAGCGTAATCAGCTCCTTAGGTCGACAAGGATCAAAATGAATTTCAGTAGCTTTAGAGCCTTGGTGTGTCCCTCCAGTGATGTGAACTGGAATGTCTCTAATCTGTAACTTATCATTTAGTATTGATGGATGGCAGGGGACCAAGAGCCGTGGCAGCAGTGACGCACGGGCCGTCCGGTGGCCTCGGGCATCCACCGGCCTACGAAGGAGCTATTATTGTTTTGAGGAATACCATAGTCAGGCTGTTCAGATCATAGGTAATTTTGGGCAGCAGGCATAATCCTAATCTGAGATATGACAGTGAAATTCCAAGCAGATTTTGGGACCGATGTAATACTCGTCTTGTCACGAACATGGCGTGCCGTCATTTCGTCATGAGAGATGATGAAGCTGATACTGCCTCTGGACGGCTCGTTCAGCCTTCTGCGTTTGTTGCAGCTCTCTTCCGCGTACTTCATAACGACGGTTTACGGAAGCGCTGGCGAGATGGTCCGATTACCCATGGGAGGAAAAGGCACGAAGAGAAAGAGGGTTGGTGAAGAGTGATGCGGGCTCAGGCACTTCCAGAAAAATAGGTGAGGCTTATGCTGCATGTGGTTCCAGGACGTTGCAGCGTGGCTATGCAAGGCAAACGGCTACGGCTGAACACCCACCTCTACATGAACCTAACGCCCATCATCTGAGCTTACTTGAATCCCCAATTTCTCGCATTCGATTGCCTCGCTGCACTGAGTGCTGCCATGTCCTACCTCGTAGGACCCGCAGACAACCTTGCTTTTCGAGGAGGCTTTCGGCAGGCTTGCGCAAACAGTCAGAGCTATCGATCCCAACGATAAGCCCATCATAGATTGCTTCGGACTATCCCGTTGCCATGGAGAAGCTCATATCCACATACAGCAAACTATCGGACTCTCTGCCACGTTTTGACAAACTGAGTGCAGCCTTCAAAGGGAACCCTGATTTGCAAAGACTAACGGGGCTAATATATACGGATATTCTCGACTTCCATCCCGAGACCTACCGTTTTTTTTTGCAAAAGAGGTGAGCTAGATTCCAAATATTTAGCATTACATGTGCTAACTTCTTGATAGCTGGAAATTTTTCTTCTCAACACTCTGGGGAAATTCTGACATCCGATTTCATGACATATTGAATCGGCTTTCTGAGCATAGCAAGCTGATAGAGATAGCAGCACAGACGATAGATATCGTCGAGGCAAGGCAGGCGTTCCTTAAGATGGAACGTGAATGGAGCAAACGCGAGGATGAAAGCACCATGAGTCAACTGCAGGCGACATTGAGATGGCTGGATACGAATGATGAAGAGCAGGAAAATAAACTCGATATGCTCTACAGCCGTGCCCATGATCACACTTGTGGTTAGATACAGCAGAAGGTGCGTAAACACTAGCTATAAACCCAAAGTGTTCCTCAAGACTGTCTTGAAGTTACACCAAATATAAACAGCACGCCTAGGACAAAGTCTATGGTACCCTGTCATATCAACCACCAACGAGAAACGGCGGCTAAACTACCTCGCAGGAGCCCACAAGGTCATGGATGAGGATGCAAATCGGCCAACCTGTTCTTTGGATGACAGGGAAACCAGGAGCAGGTATGAACTCGAAATGTTTCCCATTATCTCCATCAATATAAAATAATGCACAGGCAAAAGTCTTCTGTCTGCAGCTATAACGCAATTCCTGAAGCATGACAAGCGCTCGACTGTTCTCTACTATTTTTGTTCTAACGAGCAACCCCAAGGCAACGTCCGTGCCCATGTATTGCGGACTCTGATAGCCGAAATGGTTCGACAGAATCTCGACATGGCCGCATTCGTCTATGAAGAGTGTCTCAAAAGAGGGTACCCAGCTTCTGTTCCTCGACTCAAGCAATTACTCCGAGATCTCCTACGCACGATACCGTTTGTCCGTATTATAGTTGACGGACTCGATGAGATCGATGTAGGCCATTAAGATGAGATACTCGGCGACATCCTACCTCTTGCTTCTGTTTCAGACCCGAAGTCTATCTGTAAAGCCATGGTCTCAAGTAGAGATGTTTCGGGTATTTGGAACACGCTCGCAAAGCATCCTCGACGAAACCTTGATACACACCAAGACTCCGTCAATACTTCTATTGCAGCTTTTGTCAGACACGAGTTGAGCGCACTATGCGGAAGTCCTCCTCATTTTCAAAAAGAAGACCAGTCTTTCCTCACAGTCATAGAGGAAGAACTTAGCGAGAAAGCGGAAGGTAAGAGAGTCCCTTCTGGAGGAGAAACAGTCTTTGGATCTTATAAATTACCAGGATTGTTCTTATGGGTTCATCTTGTGCTTTATTCACTAAAGTACTCATCCAGTGTTGCAGAACCTCAGACGATGGTAAAGGAGTTGCCTAAAGGGCTAGATGAAATATAAGCAAGGCTTCGAACCCTTACTATTCCACTGTTAACGTCATTCCGGCTCAGCTATAGCATAATCATGCATAAAATCATGAACAACTCTACGGAGAGCCGCCTCCGCGCCAGTATTGTTGCGCCATCATGGGTTACAAACTCCGCTCGACCACTCAATACCTTTGAGTTGGCCAGTGCTGTATCACAAAGTCTGGGGTATTTCCATACCCGTGGTCGGGGTTGTACTTGGGAGTTTGTTTTTGACGCCTGTAAACCACTTCTCGAGGAAACCAGAAGTGGATCAGTAAACCTCATTCACTTCACTGTTCGGGAGTAGGTCATTTTTCATCGTCTTGTTTATATATGTTAGCCTACGATGGCTAAATTGAGGCAGATACTACCTTAACGGGAGTGGGAAATTAACTATGCCTCCTCTGAATGGGAGGTTGGAAGTCACCCCTGGCTGCCTAAAGGCGCTAGTCAAAGGGCTGGATCTTCTAGATACCTCGCAACCCCAAGATCAGCAGGATATTGACATAGCTGAGATTGTGAAATCCGGATATGGCCTCGTAAAGTACTCAATCGATTTTTGGTTCTACCATATCCTAGAGATACCGACCGAGCTTCTGATGGTGAAGAATGGTCAGCCCTAGTGGATGTCCTCGACATCCTTGACGAGCACCATCAAGCCATCGAAGAGTCAGTCAGAAAGCATGGACTGGCCCCTGAATCCATTGAGGATGTACAAGACAAGTCCGTACCTTCATTTCTCATGGGGTTTCCTTATTTGAGCCGGATGGTTTTCCGCGCTCAGCGATTTGACGGCATGCTCAAGCAACAAGCGTTCCGAAACGGACAAGGTAATCCACCAGTCATCTCAACTTCCATCATATCCGTTCGATTCAAGATGCTGACATGTAATAGATGCGGAAAAATACAGACTGGAGAAAGATCCGACCTTGTTCGGCCAGGTGATCCAGAGCCTTCGGGGTTCAATTTTCCATTTGATTCAAACCAAAGATCCCAGAATGAAGGCGCCCCTTCCTGAGTACGCTTTGTATTGTAGATTCTGGAGCTGTGGAGAATTCTTTCGAACTGAAAAGAAGCTTGAGGAACACGAATTGTTTCATTGTGGCGGAATCAGATGTAATGAACCGTCTTGCCCCTTTCACCATATCGGGTTCACATTATTCGATGGCCTCAAACGACATACACGAAAATATCACCCTCCAGCAAAGCTCCCCGCCAAATCCACAGTGATCCGCCGAAGGTTCTTGCGTGTAGAAGTCTTCGGAGGGAGGAGTTATGGCTGTGGTCGCCGATTTTGTTCAGAGGAGGGACTTGAAGTCCACCGGGCCTCCCGCCGAGGAACCCTCTGTGACCGGGACTTCAGTGCGGAAGTTGGCGGTCGTAAAGTGAGTGTGTATTCTTATTCAGAACTATTACGGTTTCTGACTTGGCACTTAGCCCTCCGATCCAGACGGAACTGCGCATATTACTACGAACCCCAAATCTTTATTAGAGATCCGTGAAGGACAGCGGCAGCGGATCTTCGAGGATTCTGACGAGGATCTTGTACTGGATGAGTACGATTTCGCGGAATCGGAAGCACGGTACAACAAAGAGAAGAAATTGCTTCAGTCGAAGCAGATAGACTTAAACGTCCCCAGTTTGCGTGCTACCTCCCCCCTACAGGAGATCATGTTGCTTGCGAATATAACCTTGGAGCACTTGCCACCACGGACTCAGGAGCTAGGCCGCTACTTGCGCAATACAGATTGAATCTTGAACAAGGTCCTCTTCCCACGCATAGTGAACAGCCACCGCAAGGACCGTATAGTCCACACTTAATTAGGAGATCGCCAAATCCAACGTTCAGCGAATCAACTCATCATCGGGATAATGGTGATCGAGTAATTGGAGGTATTAGTAGTAGTAGTCAGGTGAGTTTTTCCAAGTTCTCAACACATTGCGATTTGCTTAACATCTCCACAGCCTGATATTAGACCGCCTCCTGATTTGGCTCGTTCACACCACATCTTCAACTCTGGCTATGATTTATCTTCATTGGACGATGAGAACATGGAACCCGACGACGCCCTCCGTTCCATCGGTTTGAATTTTGATGCGATGTAGTAGGAGAGGGGGAGGGTGAGCTTCAAATTACGTTTTTGGCAATAGTTCCTGATGCATGTCGGCACATGCTAGACCGTACGCTAGTGTATTAGACACTGGAGTTGCGAGACTTTCTGAGAGTGAAATTCGTCGCACTTGAGCCCACATCTGTATCAACACATTGAGAGCCCGTCTGTAGACCAGTAGCGTCGAGCAATCCATCAAGTTTCTGGGCATGAGCTGTGGAAAGTTGTTGCACCTGTGATCAGCTAGTATGCAGATGCATTGTCAGACACACAAAAGTAACTGTCGCCGGTCTTTCACTCCTCCACGCCTGGGGTATACAACCAAATCTTTCGATCTGTATGGGGGAGGAATGTGGCGGGGACAAAGAGTAAGGTAATAATATAGCAGATAAAGATAGTAGAGAGAGCAGGCGTGTTAGATTACATGTAATGCTCCTTTTTACGTTAAACAGAACAATTATTACCTCCCTTAGTGCGCGGTGTATTAGGATAGCTAGATGCAAAGGAATAGGTATTCTTACTCTTTTCTAAGCTCGAGGATAGAAAGCGGGCTAAAAGAGTAACGTAATAATGTAGCAGACACATATAGCGGAGGGAGCAGGCACGTTAGATTGCCGGCGTTGTTTCTTTCTATATTAAACGCAACAAGTACTACCTCTTTTAATACTCTGCCTATAAAGCTAGTGGCCTTTATTAGCCTCTCTAACTATTCTCTATAGCAAGCAGGAAGCAACAAACATCCCTATCTAATTAGAAGACTCTGTCTATAACACTTTCTCAACTTTCCGCGCCCTCCTAATTATTCTTATATCTGTTCAATTATAGTATGTCCTAGAAGATGGCAGTTGTAAAGAGTTCGCGTTTCTGTTAACATTCCCTAACTCTCAGAATATTTATGATGTGAGTATTATCTCTGGGTCACTTTCATATGTATTATTAGTCAATGTACACGACAATTTGCCTTGAAGATGTGCAATTAGTAGGAAGAAGAATCCAAAAAAGAAACACTACATTTCCAGTCTGTAAACTACATAAAAAGGAGGTAACCCAGTACGTCTTCCAGCACCCTCCGCACAAGTACAATGAGATCCTAAGCCCTACATCTCGCGCCAGGGGTAATCTGAATGCCTAGCTGGATGATTTCCAAGCCACCAAGAGGAGTCGCGACTAGAGAAATCATGGTGGCTACTTGGAGACACCAAATGTTCCCGGTTTCCTACCCTGCACAAAGCCACCCACAGGAGCCGCAATCGACGACCGACCAGCTCGTGGTCCTGGAGCAGACGTCGAATTCGGCACAGGAGTTGGAGGACTCAGAGGCTCCGGGATAGGACGTGGAGGAGACAGTGGCTCTGGGATCGGACGTGGAGGAGTCATAGGCTCCGGAATTGGACGTGGAGGTGGTGGGGAAATCTCGGGCGTCTTGGTGTCGATAATGGGACGGTGGAGTGTGATCCCAAGCAGGTAGAAGGTGGTCTCGATGCCGGAGATGATGTCCAGGAAGGCACTCGACGGGCTAGTGTCCAAGAGGCATAGGTGAGCGTGCAGACGTTGAAGAGGCTCAAGAGGCCAGTCAAGTTCGCGAAGCAGACTTGCCAAATCAAACTGGCCAGCCGAGAGACAGTCGATTGCCGGCACAAGGATGTCGTTCAGGAGTGTGTTGCAATAGTTCCTTAGAGCCCATTCATTGGTCAAGTGGCCATCCAGAGTGATCAGGAGTGAGTACATGTCGGTGCCGATGGCCTGGAGAAGCGAGAGCAGATGGAAAACCCCAAGGTTGGCAGTGACCGAAGGGACAGCAGCCGGAAGAGTGAGCGTTTGAGAAGAGTTTAAGCCATGGTGCCACTTTTGGAATTGTGCGAATTGGTATCGCATCTCCAGTGCCTTTTCAGGAGATATAAGCGGACCAGATGGAGAATGTGATTCGGCGTATTTACGGTGTGCATGATATGGCCATTCTGTGCTCGACAATTGAGACTTTGGATATGGCGGAATAAGGAGAGCGGGATCGGGCTCGTCCGAGGAGGATTCGATGGCGTTGATGGTTGGCTTCTGGAGAAAGATCATCTCCACTAGCTCGAAGACAATCTCTATGGCTGAGAGAGGCGATCTGAAGATGTGGTAAATCGTCAAGAGAATGAAGGGTATCGTGATGGGGCAGACGACGATTTGAAGACATAGGAGAGCAAAAAGAACTTCAATCCAAGTGGAGGCCATTTTGGATAGATTCTTCGTACTTGGAGGAAGGAGAGGTAGGTTGAGGAAGAGAAGAGTTAAGTCGTGGACCTCACTACTATATTGGAAAACAATCTATTGACAGCAAAGAACAATAGCTATCTCGCTATGCTATTCTGGACAATGACTATGGGGACAGGTTGACCAACTGGACGCACAGTATAATAATAAGACAATAGAAACGACAATAGAAACTACGATAAGATAATAATGCAAACTCTGCAAGTTAACGCTGAAGACAATAATGTAGCATGCTTGAGCAAATTTCGCCATTTGGTTGCAGTTTTTATTATGGAGCACTTTCCTATTGTTCCTTGGTGAAGTTTAACATTGACCAGTGTAGAATAGTATCGAGGAGAGCGGTGAAGGTGTTGACTGGACTAGAATTGTAAAGCGTGTAGAATTTGGCAGTGGAACAGACAAGGTTGTCAAGGTACTTGATTCCGGCCACTCTGTAATCTGTGTGGATGCACACTCACCATATCACTACCAAGTCCCATGTGCTATAGGAAAGTGGTTGTGCGTAAGATAACCTGCTAGACATGTTTTAGAATTCTATAAATGTACGTAGTAGAACCTGGTTCGACTATGTCATGGGGGTATTCAGGATGTGCTATTCTTTCCCTACAAGTATACATACGCCACTTCCCGCGCAAAACGCGTCCCTTAATTCTATAAGGGCGATACGTGTTCGGGACCCGAATGCTCTTCCCTTCCCTCAAGATTCCTTAGGTATCCTACTCTTCAAATTCCGGGTATCAGAAAAAGCTTGTAATCTTATCAAAGCAAAGGAACAATGCCGCTGCTACTCCTCTTTAATCTCATTGCCTCAATCCATCTCCTTTCGTCTGTTCTCTTGCTCTTGCCTCTTGGCCCTCTAATCGCCCGCTGTCAGTTACAGGGAATTGTGCGACATCTCTACAGGCTACGCTTTCAATCACTCTTCCAGTGGCTTGTCAACCTGCCATCGTCGTCTTCTTTCGAGATCTTCAGTTCGATGGCATACAACACCATGGTTGCAGCCAAATTGATCCACCGCCAAAAGTTCCCCCCCGTGTCCCCGCCCTGGTTAGTCCACCATTCTCCGGGAACCGCTCCGTCGATTCCACCACCGTTCGTAGTGGACGAAGCAAAATGCTGCATGAGAAGGCTGGTGTAGACTGCAATCATTATGCTTGGGCTGAACCAAGTGAGAAAGCCCAGTAGCTTTCCAGCCTCATCGTCATCGTCGAGACTGGGTTCTTGGGACAGAGCCCTCGCTCCGCTTTCTCGGATTGCTGGGATGATGCGAGCGGAGGCGTACATGACGAAGACGCGGTAGGCGAGGGAGACGATGACACTGGGGGTGATGGTCATCACAGCGCCAACCATGAGGTTGAAGCCGGTGTGTAATATGGTCGGGAGTTGCCCAAGGGCATGCAGTAGGGTCGTATAGGAGGCCATAATTATGGGAGGTAAAGGAGGTAACGCGGGGTCGGCGGATCCTTCCGAAGCTGCGACCGACCCGGGAGAGGGCTGGTAGTCGGTGAAGATTTGGTAGATGCAGAGCGTTACGTAGGCGAACTGAGAATGTGAGCGGAGGTACAACGGCTATTGGACATGAACGTACAAGGAGGGAGGATTCCACCGGATTGCCTCGTCCACTAACAATACCCCACGCACAGAGAAATATGGCGCTGGTGATGGCTACACCAATGAGGATAGCGTCGACGTTACCGATCTCGGGGAAAGTGGTAATACGCCAGAGGAAGTAGACGGAACTGGAGATGATGGAGGCGGAGAAGATGAGAAGGCCGATCTACGCGACAGTCAGCCCTGACAGAAGTCTTTTCCTCGGGATGTCTGCCTACCATCCAACTATCGCCCCGCTCGCGGTTCACCACCCATCGCGTAATGTGGCCCGCAGCCTGAATGACTAGCAAGCTGCAGAAGCCTTCTCCGACCTGGAACACTGGGATGCTATATCTCAGGAATTTGTCCCACGTCCCAATAGTCGCGCTGTGCACCAGGCCATCTGTCCCGAAAATCCACTCGTGAACGCTCGTATCCTGCGCCCGCTTCCCTCCAAAGGTCCGTTCCACCCATCCCGTGCTATTGTCCGCGTCGATGGAAAACTTGTTCAGGCTCCAGATGAGCAATGTCGGGATGGCTATCCACTGCGTCCACTGTATCAGTTTGCACAAGGCCCAGCGGAATCTGGAGCCGTCCGGGGTGGAAAGGCGCAGGACCGAGTAGACGGAGTAGTAGCTACTCAACGAGAGCGAGAAGGCGAGCCCGCATGTCCGGCCGCCGATGTCGAAAGCGAGGGGAATGGTGAAGATGATGGCGCCGAGGAAGCAGGTCGACGATATCACTCTGGTGAGCCACATTTGCGGACGTCGTCGTCGCCGAGCCCGTGCAGCGACGAGCCCGACCTCTGACGTGCGCTGCGGCTTGAACGAGGGGACAGCACGCGCGGGGGGACGCGCAAAATGCGCGACGGAGGTGGGAGAGGATCAGTAGAGCTCGAGCGAGGGGCTCCGCGAGGCTTTGGACGTGGTGCGAGTTTCCAGATTGCTTGTGCCGCGTCTCGCTTTCTGGCCGCTTTGGAGCTTGGCGGGGAGCACCTTATCTTCACGTGCAAATAACTCCTGGTGCTTGCTCCGCTGTGGATGCTCGTGCCAGATGCTCGGGGGGGGCACGGTGGGACAGTCGCGGGCGACGGCGATTTGGAGATATCAGGCCAGTGGAGCGGTGAATGCTGCCTCTCAGGAGGTGCAGGCTGCTGCGTCGCCCTGTATCTCAGGCACGGCGGACTATTGGTGCAAGATGTCGCGTGCTGGCAAGCCGGGATGGTTGAAGATCCCACAGATCTGGGCCAGGGGAGCAGAGACCGTCGAAACAGCGCTCAGCGGGGGAGGCTGCGGCGCACGTCTCCGCAGCAAAGGAAGAGGAATTCGGCAGGGGAATAGATAGGCCAGCAGGAGGCAGGAGGGCGTTGGCGAGGCTGCTGGCGGAGAGAAAGGCAAAAGGACAGTCGGCCACAGCTGGAAATTGACCAAGGCCTAAGCCCGAACTGCCACTGGCGCCGCCAACAACGGCCCGCTCGCGATCGAGCTGCCAAGCCCGTTGAAATGGGCTGCCTGAGATGCGAGAAGAACCTCATCACATCGCCGACGACTGATCACCGATCGTGGAATTGTATGCTTGGCCTGAAGCAGCTACTTGTCCGAGCCCCGAAGACTGCCCTCACAACTCCGCAACTCCCATACCAGACTTTCTCCGCCCGGTTCCCTGTCCGATCCCGCAATATGACCACCGAGAACCCCGCCAAAAAGCTCAAGATGGATGGCCCGTTGATTGGAACGCACAGGTGAGACATTTACTTCCCTATAGAGCATTGAGAATGTTCTCGTTTCCTTGAACATGTCACCATAGTCATGGTTATGCTCCAATGTCATTCAATCAACATTGTGCTCACCCTCCCCCAGTGGCCACTTCCACGCCGACGAGGCCCTCGCGGTCTCCATGCTCCGTCTCCTCCCCACCTACGCCAGCTCCCCGCTCATACGCACGCGAGATCCCTCTATCCTCTCCACGTGCCACACGGTCGTTGACGTCGGCGGGGAGTACGACGTCTCCAAAAACCGCTTCGACCACCACCAACGAGAATTCACCACCGTCTTCCCTGGCCACAACACAAAACTCTCCTCTGCGGGTCTCGTCTTCTTACATTTCGGCAAAGACATCATCCGCACCGTAGCCGGCCTCCAACCCGGCGCAGACCTTGATCTTCTGTTCGAGAAGCTGTACACCGACTTCATCGAAGCGTTCGACGCGAATGACAACGGTATTTCCGTGCTCGACCCCTCTGCCCTCACCGCCGTGGGCCTAGCCAAGAAATTCGAAGACCGCGGGTTCAGCATCGCAAGTGTAGTAAGTCGATACAACGACTTCCCCGCCAAATCCTCCACGCCTGGCGACGAAACCTCAAAAGAGCAAGCCCAGGCCGAAGAAGACGCCCGCTTCCAGCGAGCCTCCACATTCGTCGGCGAGCAATTCTTCCTCGAATTAACCGACCGCGCAAACTCATGGCTCCCAGCCCGACACGAAGTCGCCTCAGCTTACGCGAAGCGCCTAGACTACGACGCTCAAGGCCGCATCCTCGTTCTCGACAAGGGCATGCCCTGGGCAGATCACTTATACAGCCTAGAAAAAGAGACGCCCATCCCCGAAGGCGTAGCTCCGCAAGTCCTGTACGTCCTGTTCCCTGAAAACGAACCAGAAGGCAAGTGGCGCATCCGCGCCGTCAGCAAAGAGAATGGCGGGTTCCAGAACCGCAAAGACCTGCCCGATCCATGGAAAGGCGTGCGCGACGAGGAACTCGATAAAGTGTCTGGGATCCCGGGGTGCGTTTTCGTGCACGCAGGGGGCTTCATCGGGGGGAATAAGTCTTTCAATGGCGCGTTGGAGATGGCGAAGAAGGCTTGCGAGTTTTAGAGTATGATTGCTGGACATGGGTGGGCTGGTTGGGAAAGGATATCAAAAGTTATTTGATTTACCATCATTGGCATGGTTTGGCGTCATCTCGGACCGGGATATAGGAATGATACCATCACAACATGTGGTTGGGATAGACCATCGAATGCATGGTTGGCGTTTGATCTGTTTGCGATTGCTGAGTAGACCTGCTGCATTGACCTGCTGTGTGTTATTCTGCTGCTAATCACTGTGTCCATCCCATTGTAGCCGTACGGTCTCCAGCCATTCCTCCCTCTTGATTCAACATCATTCTGGGGTCGAATTGCGTTGCTACGTATGTAGCCTCGCTCTACAATATATTCCGTGACGCTCCAAGTCGGTTTTGCTTTTGATCCGGCTTGGGGTGGCGTTGCACTAACGAGCTCATAGCCGGTATCCTCCTGCAGACCCCTCAATATCGGCAACAGTCCTACACAATCACGACAGTCATCCAAAATGCATCAAGTATCAATCTGATGGATTTCACACACCCAACACCACCCAAATCATCCAGGTTCTCACTTTGATATAAACTACACTGAAGTGAACAAAAGAAACTCAAGCCGCTTGGGCATGTACTTCAGACAGACCAACACACCCGACCGCCGAGAAAATACCCCAAATTCATACGAAGACAGACCCATGTACCCGTGTGCAAGTGGTAAGTGAAAACTGCCTAAACAGGCTTTCTTTGGCCGTGAGACGAGTACCGACGAAGTAGATAGCCGTCTGACGAGGAAGCCGTATAGCCAGAAAAGGACAAGAAAAGTAAAGTCCGAGAACGCCGAAGGAGGATCCCATACCTATTGGATCCGATTTCCAGAGTGTGTGAGCCCGATATAAAGGGTCAGAAAGCGGCCGTGGAAGGATACGGCAATTTTGGAAGGTTTTGACAGAACCAGCTCGTTTGATAATTTGGTGTCAGGGAGAACAGAAGGAAGAGCACGCCGAACAAATACACATGGCTGACATTCGGAGGTGCTGCTGGATGCCGTCTATGCCTTGCTGCTTCCCTCTTGCTGCTCCTCCTTTGCGAGGTCATCGGCGCTTGTCTCTCGGTTCAAGCTTGTCTCACGGTGGAGAAAGCTGTGCTCCTTGATGGGGGAGACACCACCCTGGGCCTTCTCTTGGCCATTTTGTGCGAGGCCGTTGTGTGCGTGTGCTGGAGGGGCGATGTGGGGGATGTTCTCGGGCTGCGGATGTTCGCGGCCGATCGAGGTGACGCCGATGTCTGAGGCCTTGCCGGCTTTGGAGAGGGCATAGTCGCCCGAGTCGAAATACTTGCGCTCCTAAAGCGGATGAGCAGATTAGCGGGGGATTCCACGTGGGGCAGGTCGTTTTTGGCAGGAGCGAGCTTACCTTCAGCTTGTTCTGCAGCAGGTCCTTCTTGGTGGGCAGCTTCCCGTAGAGGCGGAATAGCCGCTGCTCGTCGGGGGATAGTGTCTGTCACACCGTCAGAATCGAGAATGTCAAGCGGGCAGGGGAATGCGGGACGGGATGTTGCAGAGCACAAAGACACAATGGTGAAAGGGGGCAGGTGCCGGTGACGTACGCTGATGTCCACCTTGTTCTTCTGGTGCGGGTTCATTGTTGCGGATTGTGGTTGGAGGGTCGTGTGGAATGTGCAGTGAGGCTCTGTGCGAGAGTTGCGGTCGTGGAGAATGCGTGCTGCTCGCTCTTAACGGAGGCGGGTGTTGTGTTTGTTCTGCGTCCGTCGTCAGGGAGAATGCGCAGGCCGATTAAAAAAGTCGACGTCGTTGGCTCGCGCTGACCACTTCGGGCAGGGTCAAGGTCCGGGGTCGACTGTGTTTCGTCGCTCGGGGCAGCCCAAAGACAGGTCGGCCGTCGATTGGGTGTCGGGCACGCTGAGCTCGGGCGGTTCCAGGTGCTGCTTGCTGCCTGCTGCCTGCTGCTTGCTGCTTGCTGCTTGCCAACTCAGAAAACGACGGTGCCGGGGCTTGGGTGACTGTTCGAACGCCGGTTGCTCTGTTCGCCTTGGTGCTGTTGTCTGTGGGCGATAGTTATAGCGGGAGGCGTTACTACGAGGTTGGACGTCGACTGGGCCCCTCCACAAGCGATAAGCTCGATTGCAACAAGGTCCCGCCGAGGTTCCGACAGCTCGGGATGATGCAGGCGATGCACGTCGTCAGGATGGTTGATCAGGGTCCTGCGTGGATGGTCTGACGGGAGCGTCGTGCGTACGTGCAGAGAAACGCTTTCTGGTGCAGCAAAAGCGTCGAGTGGTGTGGTCGTGGGCTGCGGCCGAACTGGCGTGGTGTGCTTCTGCTTCCGACTCGCTTCCCGTGAATGTCGTGTAGCGGCAGGTCAAGAGTCAAGGTGGGGTCGCTGCAGCATATATGTAGCAGAGGACACAGGAGTTGACGAGTGGGCCGACCGCTGCAACCATGACCAAGCTGCGCAGGTAAGTTGGTATTGCTTATTCTGCCAGTTAATGCTCTGGCAGTCGCAAGGCGGGTACAATCACGACGGCAGAGCAGCTTTGGGCGACGGCATTGCTTGGATTGTCGTCCACCATTCCCCATCGAGGCCGCCGCTCGATGCCCGCCAACGTCACGCGGCTCAGCAATGGCTTCTGGCGTTCAGATCGCCAGGGCCGGATCAATTCCAGTGGCCGTCCATGCCGGTCTCCTTGCTTTGTCAATTGTGGACGTTTTGGGCGGCCCGTCACATGAGGGAAATGTTCTCGCGGTTGCTTGGGACCAGCAATTTGAGATATGCTCCCAAGTTAGCTGCGGGACCGCGGAAGACCCCTCCTCCACCACACCAACCTTTGGTCTGCTAACCAGACCGTGGCCAGCAAACGAACTGGACATACTCCGTCCAACTCCATTGGCCAGCAAGTGGACCCTTGGTGGAGCACTATCGTGCGACTGTGTGCCCAGCGTGTCGCTACTGCAAGATTTGGTGCAATTAACCAGGAAAAGCTCAGAACCTCGACAGAAAGAATTTGGGGACTGACGCCCTGCCCGCACCACTCCTATCACGCAGACGAGAACATTCCCAAAAAAGGCACAGCAAAAGCGCCGTACCATCGTGATTGGCCAATTCGCCCGCCAGTGTGCAGCTGACTCCCACACCAAGGAAAAAGGCACGTCGGCACCGACTGCCGCCCTCTCGTTTCCCGCATGGCCAACCTCAATCCTTCACAGGGGAAGACGTTCGTGGTGGAGCACTTAGACCCTGAGCTAGAGGAATGGTCGTCCCTCGAGTACAGTTCGATTGCCGCCGAGTGTCATGACTCTGGGGCGCGGTTTCTGCTTTCTTCTGTACCAACGTCGCTGAAACTTCCAGAGCGGCTGCAGCAGGCCCAAGGGCTCGCCGTTGAGACAAGGGGGATCGAAGAGATTTACGCGGACCAGAAAGATAAAGTATGCCTGCTTGATCCTGCAGCATCCAAAGACCTGAGTCCAGATGACGGTGATACGTTCGATATTTTCCTATTCGGCGGCATCCTTGGTACGTCTTCCGTGGATATATTCCCAAATTACAAGCTTTCCGAGAAATGCTGACCCCACTACAGGAGATGATCCGCCCAGAGGTGTGTGCAACCATGCTGTGAACATGCAAAGCTCCCACGAGTCGGCTGACATGTGAGCAACTTAGATCGAACGTCCGAGTTGCGTAAGAAGGGCTACCATGGACGCCGGCTGGGACCCGTACAGATGACAACGGACACGGCTGTACGTGTTACCAGAATGGTGGTTCAGGACAGAGGTAGGATCCACTGCAGCGATGCTGAGAGAGAAGCGTCCGGACAAGTGGTGTTGACGACGCGTAGTTGCCGTCGACAAGATTCCATACGTCGATCACCCAGAGCTAAAGGTCAGCAAAAACGAGAGCACGGAAATGCCCTTTAGATATGTAATTGGAAAGGACGGGCAGCCGATTATGCCAGAGGTAAGAGGCTAAAATGCCCTAAGTGTGCAATGTTTCAGCAACATCAATTAACAAGCAGGGCAGGGAATGGTGGATCTCATCAAACATGATTCGGAGAAAGGACTAGGCGATCTCTTATGAGGCATCCTGCTCTCGATAAGTGGCAGACCAAACTTGCGTCTGGGATAGAGCAATGGCATAACATGGACCTGCGCCACTGTGGCACGCAGTCTTCAATGAAAATTGCAAAAGCATGCCTGATCTGGAAAGTGACGTTGAACCGGTGCTGCAATGGGAAATGGATCCTAGCTGCGGTGCTCTGGGGAATTCTTGGTGTTGATGCTGAGGCGGCGGCCCTCCGCGCCAGAGGATAGGGCTGGGCACGGGGAGGCCGGCCAGAGTTCCTCGTGGTGTCCATCTGTATTCATATGAAAGACACTGGAGATAAAAATGGAGCTCCAAGACCCATCAGAAGCTGTGGACGAGGCGGATTCCGGGGACGCTGTCAATCATGGACACGACTCCTACCAGACTCTCTGGACATGGGAATTCAAAGTGCCGTGATTGGGGTAGCCGCTCAGTCGGGCGTCTCTCCCAGCGGTTCATGAAAATTAAGGTCCGCGGATCAGCATGGCGGCCGAGTATTGACGGATTCCTGGATGCTCAGGGTGACACACGCTTGAGGCAGGCCGTAACGCTTCAGGCGTGTCTGGAAGTCTGATGTCTGGAGAAGAGTGGCCAGGAGTGCAGTTCCGAAACAGTCCATCTGGAAGGCCTCGAAGCCGATGCTCGGGGACGCGTAACCCGTCCCGATTGGGGCCAAGCCTCGCGACCCGGTGGTTGGCTGGGTCAAGATGGTCCAAGGGTGCGCCTCGCCGTTCAGCCCTCCCGATGCTGGCCTGGGCACATGGCAGGACAAAGCTTCGTAGATGCCTCATAATAGCGTCGATAGGCCTGGCGCAATCTCGCGCCGCTGTTGATAACGCTTGGAGTGACCGCTCTGGAGCCGCTGTCAGAGTATTCACAGGTATTCACGGTCGACCCATTCCGTTGTAGCCCCCGGAATTGCCTGCCTGCGCCTCGTCGTGTCTCTCTTTTCTTACTTCCGGACCCCTTGTCAGCTCCCCGGGCCACGAGTCCTTTCAACACCACAGACTCCCGCCGCACACGACAACACCTCCACTCTTTCCATCGGGCCAGACACGACCGCTCCCTCGCCAGCGTCTTATAGCCACGGCTATTCCCCTTGCACTCGGCTGACGATCCATGAGATAGCGATAGCCTTCCGGTTCTGCGCCGTCGCTCTCTCGCCTCACCCTCCCTCGCCTTTGCCATGTTCCTCACACATCTCTCGTCGCGATGGCGGTCCGCCCTCGTCGGCGGGCTATTGGCCTCATTATCACTGATACCCAGCACCGCCGCCGAGCCGACGGCCGCCGATTACTTCGTCCACAGCCTGCCAGGCGCTCCGGAGCCGCTACTGAAGATGCATGCAGGGTACGTCGTTCTGCCAGATTCCCGGATATCCAATGCTAAACCTGGAAAACAGACACATCGAAGTCAACCCTGAACACAAGGGCAACCTTTTCTTCTGGCACTACCAGAACCGCCACATCGCACAGAAGCAGCGGACAGTCATTTGGCTGAACGGCGGTCCCGGGTGCAGTTCCATGGACGGCGCTATGATGGAGATTGGCCCATACAGAGTCAGGGAAGGCGGCAAGCTTGAGTACAACAACGGGTCTTGGGATGAGTTTGCCAACTTGCTTTTTGTCGACCAGCCCGTGGGGACCGGCTTCAGTTACGTCAACACCGACAGCTATCTTCATGAGCTGGATGAGATGAAGGATCATTTCATGGTCTTCCTGGAGAAGTGGTTTGCTATTTTCCCAGAATATGAGCACGACGATGTAGGTTGTCTCTTTGCACATTCAAATAGGCGCAGCCCTAACGTATCCAGCTTTACATCGCTGGAGAATCATATGCTGGCCAACACATCCCATACATCGCAAAGGGTATTCTGGAGCGGAACAAGGACCAGTCAAAGCGTCCGTGGAACCTCGCGGGCCTCTTGATCGGCAACGGCTGGATCTCTCCCGTCGACCACTATCTGTCTTACCTCCCCTTCGCCTACCAAAACAACCTCATAACTGCAGGCTCGGATTCTGCCAAGCGAATTGAGGCACTGCAGTCCACGTGTACCAAGATCTTGAATGAGGGGGGTGCTGACCACGTTGACACACCGGCCTGCGAACAAATTCTTGTTTCCGTCCTAGAAGAAACAAAGAAGACGACCGGTGACCCTATGCAGAAGTGCATGAACATGTATGATATCCGGCTCCGAGACGACGATTCTTGCGGAATGAACTGGCCTCCGGATCTTTCCACCGTGACACCCTATCTCCGCCGCCCTGACGTTATCCAAGCACTCCACATCAACTCGGACAAGAAGACGGGATGGACCGAGTGCAATGGTGCTGTGTCTGCCACTTTCCGTGCCAAGAACAGCGAACCGTCTTACAAATTCCTCCCCGATATCATTGCCGAGGTTCCCACAATTTTGTTCTCTGGTGATAAAGATCTCATTTGCAACCACCTGGGCACGGAATCCTTGATTGACAGCATGACATGGAATGGTGCGAAAGGATTCGAACTTTCTCCGGGCGTCTGGGCTCCCCGCCGCGATTGGACATTTGAAGGAGAACCCGCTGGCACCTATCAGGAAGCCCGAAACCTGACGTATGTAGTATTCTACAACTCCAGCCACATGGTCCCATTCGACTACCCGAGACGTACGCGAGACATGCTGGATCGGTTCATGGGCGTTGATATCAGCGCCATTGGTGGACAACCATCCGACAGCCGAATTGATGGTGAGAAGGGTCCGCTGGTTAGTGTCGGTGCGCACCCCAACTCCACCAAGGCAGAAGACGACAAAGCGAAGGAATTGAAGGAAGCAGAGTGGAAAGCTTACTACCGCTCCGGAGAGGTTGCACTCATTGTCGTTGCGATTGCGGCTTGTCTTTTCGGATGGTTCGTCTGGCGCGATCGTCGCAGGCGTGCCCATGCCGGGTACAAGGGTGTTGATGGTGACGAGGGCCGCGAGTCCCTAATCATGGGAATGGGACTGGAGAACTTCCGCAGAAAGGACCGTAGAAGAGACCTGGAGGCTGCGGATTTTGACGAGAGAGAATTGGATGATCTGGACACCCCCAAGGATGGTATGAATGGCCATTCGAATGGCAAGCGACCTGGTGAGAAGGAGCGAATTCCTCAAAACGACTCCAGATATAGCCTGGGCGAAGCGAGCAGCGATGGCGAAGCAAGTGGCAGCGACCGTGATAGGAGACTTGCTGCACGGGAGAAGTCGTGAGGTCAGGGCGTTCATATTCGTCACAATCATTGAATTTCTATACCAGGCAAAATGGGCTATCAGGGGCCCTATTAAGACTCAAGAGGGAACAATGCATTTGCACGGCGTTTAGAAGGGCTGGAATCTGTATACCTTACCTGCATACTCGAATTGGGACACTGCTCTTGGATCACTCTGTCATCGGAATAATCATATTATTATTCATCCATACTGAGTGCAGCGTGAAATGCACATAAGACGTTGGAGCTAGTAAGTTACCAACTGGTCTCGCTGAGCTGTAAATATTCGGCTACATTTTGTCATCGTTGTTGATGTGCTTCGGGTGAATCGAGGTTAGGTAGGTTGCACGTGACCGGGTGCCGCGGCGCGTCCACGTCGGACGTCTGCCTTCGTCTAAGCGCGTTGTGCCAGCCACGAACCTCGACTGCATCCCAACGATCACACTCCCCATGTCCACGCTGCGATAACGAATTCATCATGCCTAAGTAAGATCCATTGATGGTCGCCAACCTTCACACGCGTTGGCGATAATATATGAAGCTAACAACAACACAGCCCAGGCGACCAGTACAACTCGGAAACCATCAAGAACCCGTTCGAAGAAGAGAGAGTCAGCAACTTCACAGCCCAAGAAATTGCGACACTACAGAGCCGACTCAACAAGCAACTCGGGCCGGAATACATCTCGTCGAGACAGGGCGGAGGTGGCAAGGTTGCATACCTCGAGGGTAACAAGGCGATTGCGTTAGCGAACGAGGTTTTTGGGTTCAATGGATGGTCGAGCTCGCTGCGGACAGTGCAGATAGACTTTGTAGGTTGATGGCGAAAAAATTTCAACCGAGGCCAAGGCTGACAGAGTCAGGTTGACGAGAACCCGACCAATGGCAAGATTACTCTGGGGCTTTCAATTACCGTGAGAGTCACACTGAAGGATGGCACATATCACGAGGTAAGCGCGCCGCCTGCTTTGCTGGCCAATATACTCACTCGGACAGGACATCGGCTACGGGTGTATCGAGAATTGTAAAGGCAAAGCCGCTGCATTCGAAAAGGCGAAAAAGGAAGCCGCCACGGACGGCCTGAAGCGCGCCCTACGAACGTTCGGGAATGTGCTCGGGAATTGTCTCTACGATAAGGAGTATCTGAAAAAGGTCAACAATATGAAGGCGCTTCCGATCAAGTTCAAAGAGGAGGCTCTCTATCGGCACCCGGACTTCGCCCCTAGGTCACCTGTCAAGGAAGATAAGGAGGTGGTGAAGAAAGAGGTCGCACGCACGCCAGCCAGGACAAATCAAGTCATGAGGACTCGTACTGAAGCGGTAGGGCTGGCTGCTTCAGATTTCGACGATGAGTTCGGAGGGAACCTTTTCGACGGTGTTGAGATCAGCGAGCACCAGGGTGACGAATTTACATTCGATTCTGTCCCTGGGGTGGAGGAGCCAGCCCCGAAACTGCTCGAAGCGCCTCCCAAAGCTCCCGAGCTTTCCAGTGGAACTCTCTCGAAAGGCAATAGCGAGGGACATGTAGCTGGTCCCACTCGCCCCGGTCAACCTACTCCTCGGATGCAGTCTATGCCCCCTATGCGTCCCCAGAACGGCGTGAACGCCCCTCCTCAAGAGCAAAATCAACCACACCCTGGACCTCAAAGACCACCGGTTCAAGCATCGAACCCTCGAGCGCCGCAAACCCCAATACCTCAAGCGAACAACGTGCGTCCGGATTCAAAGAGAGGACGGGCGGTACCACCCACAACCGACATCCATGCTCCACCAAGGCCTCAACACCAGCCACAACCTGCCCTTCAGAACGCCCATCCGCCATCACACAATACGCCCCTCCGACAGACTCCACCACAGCCCCCACAATCCAACACCAACGTACCAATTCCTGCACCACAGGCCCGACCAACCGCTCAAAACAACCCGACCGCTCCGATAGCACCACCAACCACTCACCGACCTCCGATGGGCTTTGTGACCTCTCGTGCCGCAGAACTAGTCCAAAACACCGACTCCACCTCCTCCATCCCGCCCAACCTCCCGGCCTTCAACCCGCACGCCGACTCCCCGGTCCCAAAGGAGCAACGGACGCCCGGCATCGACCACACGCGCAGCATGAAAATCACACGCGAGCAAATCGGCGCACCAAACCCACCACCACCGCCTCCCCAGCTCGCAAACTTACCCCCAGCCCGCTCGGCATTTGCTCGTCCGAACAATTTCGTCAATCCACACCAGGACATGAATCGCAGGATAGGAATGCCCGGCGCCGTAGCACAGAGCCCGCTTGCGAATCGGAGCGCGTATAAGCCGCCGGGCATTGTGGGGGTTAAGAGACCGCCGCTCGCGGATGTAAGTAATAGGGAGGGTGGGGGACCGACGGAGGGTCCGGATTTCAAGAGGCAGAAGACAGAGGGGGGAAGTGCGGGGGTAGAGAATGTGGCCGGTGGTGCTACTGTTAGTACTTGAGTGTTGCGGAAGAGGCGACCGATAAGATTGGGAGGCATACAGGGCGCTAAAAGGGTACTTTTGAGTTGCGGTGGTGTTTTTTGGGCGTTCGAGAGAATGGTTTAGCGGGCCCGGCGGTTCCAGCATGATGTACTGTGCTTTTGTTTTGTGCTGGAGAAGATGCCGTGGGGAGTGTGGGTGGAATGGTATGGTTATTCATCCTGTACTGCTGCATCTCTAAAGATACCTTGGCTCGTCCGTCTCAGTCGGAATGTGTGGTGAAAGTGCAGGCAATAAGTGCATGTTGACAGTGAACACGATCTCTTGGCCGGCACACTTATATCTAGGAATTTGAGTTTACCGCTTAGCACTTGAGGAATTCTCCCATGGAAGTGCTTCTTGCTCCTATTTCCCTATGTAAGAGCGGTAAGCTAAATGTTATGCAGATATTGCTGCTGTGCCTTGATGCACTTAACTAGTTGTAGTATTTTGCAGAGCTTTAGGAAGTGTTAATTATGGTAGTTAGAAGTTAACTGTAAACACGATCTCTTTGTCTTCACCCTTCCATGCAGGTATTTTTAATCAAGGGCTTAGAACTCAAGAATTTCTTCTATAGAGGTACTTCCCGCTAGTAAGGGCAGTAAGAATGAAAGAAAATCGCAGTGGAAGGAATTCAGCTGTGCCGCGATGCCTGACTAGCCGTGTATTTCAGCAGAACTTAACCTGGCAATGACGGTGATGTCAAAAGAAGGATTATTTGTCAAGAGCCTGAACGGAGTAATTCTTCTTCAGAAGTGCATCATGCTCTTGTTTCCAGCATAGTCGTCTCCATTGCGAGAAAGGCTCTTGGAGCTCACGACACGGCACTGGAAATGTGAGTCCCAGCTTGTAACCTCTCGATAAAATTGAGCTATCTGAATGTCCGACTGAGTCCGTCTCTCCCCTACTGTCCATGACCTTCTGGTATTCTTCTTTCCCACTTTTCCCCCGTTATATTCCGAACCAAATCACCGCGAAGGAGAATACCGTACAAATCCCACCGATGATGCCCTTCCAACGCCAGCCGGTTCCGGCAACGCAAAGTTCACATGACACAGATTTTCAAGGAATCTGAAATAACAGCCTAGCCCTAGCCCTCCTTGGTGTTTGGGGTCTTGGAGGATCCCCCACTCTCGCTTCAGCGCTACGCACCAACGCCTGCTCCCTCAAATCGGCTATGAACTCACATGTGCAAATTAGCAGATATCCCTTCCAGCGGAAGGGGTCTACCTCTTCTTACTGCCTGGCCTAGGTTTGCATTCGTCGCCTATGACCGGGTGGAGCTTCAGCTTGATCGGGTTCTGTGGCGTGTTGTGACTGTAGCCTTTGCTCCAGTCGTAGCTCACGGCGTAGGCGAAAATGTTACCGTCGCGGCTGAAGGCCGTGGCCGTGATGGAGCCGCCGACCTCAGGGTAGCCTTTGAGACGGTGTTTGGCGTCCTTGTCCCAGAAGTGGAATGTGCCGTCTGAGCCGGCGGTGCTGAAAGTACCATGGATTGGATGGAAGGAGATAGCGTTGACAGAGTACACTTTGGCGATATCCCGTGTATTGGGGTCCTGTTGGCGATGGCACTTGAATGAGAAGTTGAGACTAAAAACCGGAGTTAGCTTCCGTAAGAAAAGAAGATGTGTAGTGTGCTTACGATGTGTCCTTGTCCTCTACATATTGAATGGCGCAACGGCCTTCGATGGAGCCAACCGCAAATCCAGTAGCGTCGGAGAAGCAGCTGACGACCCTAGTCTGCCACTTGAGAGGGCTCGTGATTGTCTTGTAGATCTTGGTCGGGTCTTTGAGATTTATTATGTGAATGTGTCGCTCCGCGGTTCCGACGACCAGCAGGTCATTTTTGACGTCCATCGTGTAGACGCGCTCGCCACACTCCAAAGTACCCAGGGGTGTTGGGCTCGTCAGGTCCCAGAACTTGACAGTCTTGTCCCACGACCCAGTTGCGAGGATTTCCTTTCCGGCGCTCTGGAAGAAGCGGACGCATTTGACGGCGGGAGTGATGGCTTGGTTATTCGGATCGGTATGTCCAGCAACCTGTGTTGCGGTTGCAGCGCCCGGGGCGGTCTTGGAGAGGTCGACCATGCTGCATACACCGGTAGAGTCGCCTGCAGCAACGCGCGTGCCGTCCTGAATGGTATGTTAGCCATGTCCTATTCACAGCATGACAGCTTGAGCAGACGCTCTTTCGTCGTGAGGGACTTACAGTTGACCACGCAACGCACAGCACGTGGCCGGGCATTTCAAAGAACCACTTTCCACTTGCGCCGGATCCGTTCACCTCGTAGATGTACACCTTCTTGTCCCATGATGCGACTGCGAGGAAATCGGCGGTCGGGCAGAAACTCAGATCCGAGATGCTATCGCCGGGGAGTTGCGACACCTCGACGTCCTTGCTGGTATCGCCTGTCGTGGAGCTCGCAGCGGCAGTCGCAGCACTGGTACCAAAGAGGCCAGCCATGGTGGTTTGTTGTGCGGGTGTTGGTATGTGTGTATCGAGGTTTCGAGGTCTCGTGGTCTCGAGGTCTCGAGGTATTTAGGTAGAGCTTTGTGCAGATGCAAGAAATAGCGTGGTGTGTGTGTGAGGAAATGGGAAGAGGCCGCTCACGAGAGGGGATGGGGATGGGGATGGGGATTGAATGAAGGTGGCGCGCAGAAAGCGTGAAAGAAAGTGCCTGCCGCTCTTTATGGTGTCGGCGGCGCGTCGAAAGGAAGAGGTTCTGATGCCAAGCCAGACAGCTCCAGCAGAGGCACCGGCCCAGGCACCCGTGCGCCCAGCTGCCTGGCTGCCTGGCTTTAGGCCGCCTTCTGCCTAGCGCCGGCGAATCCTTTCCCCGCCCCGCAGCGAGAAAATACAAGTCGCGGCCCGCTCGATTTCTGTTCTTCCTTTTCTCTCTCCAGTTCCTCGCTCGAAGAATCGCATTCAAAGCTTACACACAGAGTGTCTCCCTCACCGCGACAGACATCTCATATCTCCTTGCTTTGGGAGAAAGTCCCCGGACATCGGTTCTTCGTGTACCGCACTCGCTTCACAGCGCTGCCACAGAAGCGCAGCCTCGCTCACGCACATCAGAACACCGCTTTCCGCCGTGCACTCACCGTCTGCACTCCCTCGGCGCGTTCCCAAGATCGCAGGTGACGGGCTGGCGTCAGGACGAGGATATGAGTCCGTCGGTACCCCGAGCTTGTTGCTTCGCGGGCCTGCAATGAGTGGAGGAGGTGACGCCTGGTTGGCCGGCGGTAGTCAGACGAGGGTCCTTTCGTCAAGTTGGATAGTTATGCGATTGCCTGCTGTCCTGTCCAGTAACATGGACTGGCCGGAAGGTAACTCGATGGGGCTTATTCTCGAGGCGAGGAACTCAACCAACGACTCCCATTTTCAGGATCTGAGGCGAGCTACCCCCGGCCCCGGTCCAAAGGCCGGGGCTGGTGGGTAGGCTCGCTCGTGCTTGGTCGAACAAGCCAGATTCATCAATCTGTTCAAATGATGAAGAAGCAATAGAGTCAAGCACTGAGGTCACCCGGAGACGGGTGGTCGATGCTGTCCACACTTTGCCTACGACGGTATCTGATGAACATTCATAGCTCTAGATAGTTTGAACAATCAATGCAATATGTCCGTCACCTTGAACTTTATGTGCCTGCATTTCTCTTTCCACGCATATGTTCCCAGGTATGGTTCCGACTCCCGCTCATGTCACGGAATACCATCTACCGCTCATCAAGGTTTTCGGCAAGATCCAGGAAGGATATGAGGCACCGGTGTCCAGCCTATGCATCCTTTCCAACAATGAACTCCCTCACCTCTTGGTAGGCCTTGTCCAGGTCGTCGTTCACCACAATCTTGTCGTGCGGTGCCTCTCCGGAGTCTGCGAACTCCATCTCCACCCTGGCCTGATTAAGTCTCTTCAGAACCGCTTCCTCCTTATCCGTAGCTCTCGACCGTAGCCTCTGCTCAAGAATCTCCATCGATGGCGGAGACAGGAAGAGGAATCTCGGTCGCGGGAAGTTGGGGTGGTTGGCAACCTGCTTCACGCCCTACGAAACAATCAGCACTCTGCATCCTGAAAGCGCCCAAAAGGGTCTTCGTACCTCCATTTCAATATCCAGAATACAAGTCCGTCCCTTCTCAGCAATATCCTCAACCGCCTTGATGCTCGTGCCGTAGTGGTTTCCTCCAAACTGCGCATGCTCAATGAATCCCTTCCTGTCCACCAGTTCCAGAAACTCGTCCTTCGTCACGAAATGGTATTCCACGCCATTCTGCTCTCCCCCGCGCGGCGACCGTGTTGTGTGAGAGACACTGAAGCCGAATTTGTCGGGGAACTCGTCGAAGAGGCGCTTGAGGATAGTGGATTTGCCGGTGCCGCTGGGACCGCTGATCACGATGGGGGTGTGGGCCTTTATGGCGGCCGTGTCGGCGGGGACTGCGGGTGCCATTTTGGTGGTGTAGAGCCGGAGGCGAAAAGGGGAAGAAGCTATAGGAAGGGTGCGCGGTGCTAGAAAGACGTGCTTGGATCGGAGGGCTAGTGGAGCTTGAGATGGTAGAGCTGGAGTCACGAGTTGCGTTCTCTGGCAGCCTTGAGCCTGGTATGACTTGGTGTATAGGCTTGACAGTGCCACCGAGCGTCGCGGTAGACTCAATGGCATCGAGACATGCCGCAATAGCTTGCTAAGATTCGCCCGCCCTGCTGTTGGCGGTGAAGCGGGCGGGATGTTTGCCGCGTTTGCAGATGCGGGGTCCTCAAAGTGGCATGGCGGCGCTTGTGACAGCGCGCCCGACTTCGCGTTTTCTCCCGTCCATGGCTTCACGTTTACTTCGAACCGGGGCCGATATGCTTGTCCCGCTTCCATAGCTCCAAGGAGTATTTGAAACTCTCCTGTCCCCCACGGTGCCTAGCCGTCATGGTGAGCATGCCACACAATGCACCCGCAGCCTTTCTTGTCCAATCCTAATTGAGCCAGTCGAAACAATACCTCACCTTGCACACCCTCGACGGGGCGCATCCGTCCGACATATTCGCTCTCGCGCCCACAAAGACGCAGATTCTGTCTGCCTCCGGCTCAAGCTCCATCCGCATCCACGATACCACGCAGACCGACTTTCCCCTCGTCCAGACTCTTGAGGGCGCACACAAGCTCGGTATCCACCACCTGGCGACGTCAAAAGAAGGCAAGACAGCTGCTAGTGCTGGGTTCGAAGGCGTGGTCAAGATATGGACACTAGGAGAGGATGCGCTATGGTCGGGCAAGGGGGATATTGTTGGTAGGTATGCCTAGCTGTTCTGTCCAGAACATGGCGGCAGATTTTGGAGCGTCTAGAAGCATGCTTATGTTTTGGGCACAGATCAACACAATCCGGGTGACATCTGGGCCATAGCGGTCAGCGCCGATGGGAACTACCTTGCCAGCTCTAGCATCAATGGCAAGGTCAACGTATGGTCGCTCGCGGAGAAGGACACCATGCCCAAGATACGAGAGTATGAGACAAAAGGAAGCTTCGGACTGTGTGTGGACCTGGTAAGCTTTTGCCATACTCCGGGACCTTAGCCAAGCTCTCGTTCAGCTGACAAGACCCCTAGAGCGCAGACGGCAAGTTCACAGCCTCAGGACACGAAAATGGTAGTGTCTACATCTTCAACAACGATACCGGTCGTCTGTCACACTCGCTTCCAGGCCTCGTCCATCCAATCCGCGCCGTGGCGTTCAGCCCTGCATCGAAACTGCTCGCCGCAGCAGGAGATTCCAGAATCATCGCACTCTACGACGTCACGTCTGGTGAACAAGTGGCAAACTTGACGGGTCATGGTGGCTGGGTGTTAAGTCTGGATTGGAGCGATACGGGGGAGTATCTGCTATCTAGGTAAGTGTGAAACTGCAAACCTCGTATTTGCATCAGAATGGGATTTGATTGAGCAACGTTCTAACGCCCTCGATTTAGCTCCCACGATTCAAAAGCAAAAATCTGGCGTATCGAAACCAAACAGTGCGTAGCCACACACTCGCAGGGCGATCGACCGCTGTGGGCAGCGCGATGGCTGCCAAGAGCGACGAGGAGTGAAATGTTTGCGCTGGCGGGAGGAAACCAGGCGATCAGCTTCTATCGAGAGGCTGCGGGTTGAGAGAGCTCGTCGTCCAAGCATGCAAGAAATGGCAGTTCCCGACAAGGAATGTGGCGACAGTAATTTAGTCACACGTGCCTTGAACCGTGAACAGAAGGGCTGGTCGGATTATGAATGAGGAAACCTACCTACACAGCTCATCTATAGCATTCGGCTCAGGAGCATCGAAAGGACTCCCAAAGTCAGGTTGAAAGTTGGTCGATTAAAATCAGGTCCTTGGTGGTGATAACTAGAAAAAGGACGCAGAACAGCGCATCTGAAACGTAAAGTAGGTCGGATAATAAACAAATATAGCTCGCGAGCTTGGTGGAGTCGAGAGAGGCCTTACAGCCACGCACCGGGCACGTACCTGTGGAGGCTTAGCGGGGCTTGGCGGTCAAATTTCTCCAAAGCATTTTCCACACCCGACGAACTCCGCCTCTTCTTCTTCATACATACATAACCGGTCTTGAAAGCTCTTTTGGTCAGTCTTCTTTTATAGACTTCTCCTCGTCGATGATAGACCCAGAAGGAATATTGGCTGTTCTAATCCTGGAGTTCGTGTTTCGCTGGCTTTCGTGTTGGTTTGAGGGCTCCGGGTTCGCTTTAGGCCAACATATACCATACTCTATCTAGGTGTGGTCGGTTGCCGAGTATTGAGTCGTTTCAGGAATCGAATGCATTCTGGTTCGTTTATGGATCGTTTGCACTGCGGTTCATTCATGGATAGATCGCCCTCTGCTCCGGTCACGGGTCTCTTCCACCGGTTGTGCGGTCAAGCCGAAGTCCCAGTCTCGTTGTATGACTGTAGCACATGGCGAGAGACTGGGAGCCTTTTTCTGACCGGTTACTCTTCAACGTGGACGAGTGTCGATCGCTGACATTAACAGCGAGCAGCGCTCTGAAACACTAGGTACATATTTTTCGATAATGATGGCCGAGTTCCCCAAGCAGCACAGACGAACTGATGTCAGGGTCATCCAAGTCGCAAGAAGCAAACCTTGGAAAGACGGGTCCACCACTCGGAATTTGCTCCGCCTAGGGCAACCTTCTCCGTGCTAAATCAAAGTCATGGAAGGGCCGCCTTCCCACGGTTCCTCTCTTATGTAGAGCGTCGTCCACTGCTCGATCGAGGGTTCTAGTAAAGTTAATCTAAATGCTGACTCACCGCCACCAATATCTTTCAATTCGTGCATGAATGAAGGGCAGAGGGAAGGCACGAGATCCAATAATTGCGGTCGTCAGGAGACATCTCGTAACCACGCGAGCGAGTCTCGGCTTCGTGTTGTGCGATTTCGAGAATTCGGTAATGATCGTGACAGCAGCATCGTACAGGGTGCACGAAGCAATAAAGGGTATCGACAGAGGAATGAACCGCTGTGTCTCGGTTGGTGAAAATGCGAGTTGACGGCAGGTTGGGTGTCCCTCGCGCCCGGTCACGGCACCAGGAGCGCTCGTGCTGGTGCTGGACCGCCGTGTCTCCTCATACAGCTGAGAGGCATTCCCCCGCAACTTCCGGTCCCCTCCCGACGCAGAGATGACTGACATTGAGGGCGGAAGCCTGCGGAGCCAGGCCGGTGAGAACATATGCAATGCCAACAGTTGAGCGCAGGCATCTATCATTTGCTCGAGCCTTCCAGCTCAATTCTCAGCTCTCGTCCTAAACAATATGCGAATTCTTTGCCTTTTTCCCTCTTGAGACTTGTAATGGGGGAGCACCTACGGTCGGGACAAAATCTGCTGATCTCCACCCGGTCTAACATCTTTCCAGCCTCTGAACCGGGGTCTTGAACGCCTGGGCTTGACGCACCCCTCGGGCCTGAAAGGCCACCGCCCTCGAGCTGACGCCTAATTGGCGTAGGTGTCTGACAGAGGGCATGGCTCTGCAGACATTCGTCTAAGATGGCGGCCCTTCTGTGGTGCAACGGTCAGCAACTATTTGGTGGTGTCGGTGCCGCGCTGCGAATGAGATGCAAGCCTGAGCACCAGATCAGCGCCGCGTCCGCCTCTCTTCGTGGATTCTGGGTGGAGCACTGCTCAGCCCTGCCATAACTCGACACCTCTCCCGTAGCTGCGGGTTAGTGCTCTTGCGACCTCTCTCACACCTTTGCAACTATTACTCCTCCTTGCGTTCAGCTTCAGCACGATACCCGCACCGCATCACGAACACATGCCTGCACGGCCCTAAGCGACATGAATGCAGGCCATGGCATTTCTTCGATTATGCTTCTTTGCTGCGCTTAATTTCGCTGCGCTATCGCTGCAGCAGTCAAAGGATCCTTTGAAAGACTTCTGCCGGCGTTGGGGTCACCAAACCGCCCAGGTGGATGGAAGACTGTATATTGACGGAGGCCTTGTAGCATGGAATCCGCTTTCGAACAATCCCCTTAATTATACCAGTGAGCTTACCTGGTTGGTGGAAGTCGCGCGTGCCTAGCTAATGTTCTGTGCTAGACTCATGGCTCCTCTTCAGCGATCTGAACTCCTCGACCACGGATATTGGAATGCCACAACAGTATGCAAACTTGACGAAAAATAGTACTGTTCCCAGCGTGTCCGGTGGTATACTGTGGGCGGATGAAGTTAATAAATGTTTCTATCTTTTTGGCGGGGAGTTTCAAAACAATCCAGAGGGCTTCAGCTTCTGGGCCTATGACACGGTCCTGAACCAATGGAACGCGACGAAATACTCGAGTAATGTCAAGGATATCAATCGCGCATCTTATGGTGCTGGAACCCAAATCGATGAGCTTGGAGTCGGGTACTATTACGGAGGATGGCTGAACAACCACACTTCGCCAGACTGGAAAGGGCCGCCCATGGCCACGAGCAACTTGATCACTTGGGACATGACAGATGGTACTTTGAATAACAACACTGGCCCAGACAACGTTGGGCGCGCCGAGGGATCTATGGTCTACCTTCCTGCATCCGATGGTGGCCTCCTCGTCTACTTTGGTGGCATCGAAGATCCGTATAGGAATGGTAGTTTTGTCGGCGTAAGTCTGCTCGTTGTAACCCTCGACTTGTACAGTTACTAACATGCAGACTTCAGGCCAACATGAGCGTAAGGACCTAGCTGAGATTGTGTAATGTTCGAACTGACACTTTTCTAGACAATTCATATCTTCGATGTGGCTTCCTCGAAATGGTATACGCAAAAAGCTGGCGGCACTGTACCACCTGCACGACGACAATTTTGTGCAGGTGCAAGCTGGGCGGACGACCACTCGTCCTATAATATGTTCGTGAGCCTACTCTGTCTAGTCTTGTGCATGTTACTGATTCCATCTAGCTACCTGTATGGCGGGTTTGGAACCGAAAATGTAACCGGATACGACGATGCATACATGCTATCCCTCCCCTCTTTTACTTGGATCAAGGCCTGGTCAGCTGGGAATGCCACGAATTATCCGCATGGAGGCTGCTCTGCCAATGTCATTAGTCGGGATCAAATGATCATTATGGGCGGCTGGTTCACTACTTCGGACACCTGCGATTCACCCAATGGATGGGGCCAACATAACATGAATTTGGGATTCAACGGACCTTCAAAGACACTGTGGGACAAGTATGATCCCAAAGTAGCGAGATATTTTGTGCCAACACCGATCATTTCAGTCGTTGGTGGCGGGTAAGTCCTTCAACACTTTGACAGGCTACTTAAGACTTTTCTGACATCTCTGTAGACCCACTGGGGGCGCAACCGCTACCAAGCCTTCAAATTGGGACAATCCCGACCTATCAGTCTACTTCACGCGCGTCCCGTCTTTCTCAGCTCGAGCAGCGACCCGGACAATACCTTCGGCCACTGGATCGCCTACAAGCAAACCCAAGTCTCACACCAACGTTGGAGCCATCGCTGGAGGTGTAATCGGTGGCCTCGTCGTTCTCATTGCGATCCTCTCGCTCATCCTGTTCTGTTTACATCGCCGTAAGAAGACCAACAAGTCGAAAGAGAAAGCAAATGCGCAACAACCCTCCCCGCCACCTGCTGAGCTTGCCGCCACATCCCCGATCGTGGAAATGGCATCACCCGGAGCAGCCAAGTATATGAGCATGCAGCAGCAACCTGACATGAATCATCACCCGGCATTTTCTGATCCCAACTCTTTGCATTCTCGTTCTCCTAGCGGCAATGCCGAATATCAAGTGCCAAACTCCCCATATACAGCTCAATATTCGTCGACGACCCCAACGACAGCTGCACCTTATCCTTCTCCATATGGAACATATCCTCCCGGGGCACTCCCCTATTCGGACAACTCAAACGCCTATGATACCCCAGCTTATGACGACCGTCATTATTCATACCCTCCTCCCAGCGCCGCGTACCACCAGCGGCAATCTTCGTACCCAACCCCTACATCCCCCCACCACCCCCACCTCTACGATTCCAGTCAACCAGTAACACAAACGTACTATCCGCCACCACCCGAACCTTCACATCACTCAAATTCGCAATCTAAATCGCATCAGAGCTATTCAGACAGAATGGGTAGCCCAGAAGGAACGCAGTATAGCGGAGACACAGAGTTTCAAACGAGCAAGACTAATACGCCAGCACACTTTTACGCTCAACCAACCATGAGCGGAGGCGCTGGGCACAGCCCGGGGACGTATGGAGGTGAAGGCGGCAGTTTTCGAGGGAGCTTAGATCAACGACGGCCTGTCAGGGGGCGATTTGTGGAGGTCGATCATATGTGAGGAGAGATTTTCCCTCTCCAGTCATTGTATATTGAATGGAACGAAAAAGAGCAGGAAGCCAGTTTGCGGAGAGAGAGTCGTAACGGACAAGATCTAGTTGAGAATTTTCGCCAACACGATGTAAAGCTTCGCAAGCATTTCACGATTCGCATTTCGATTTGCATTGGGGAAAGTTTTCGGGCATGGAAAGGAATGGAAATACAGGCATCTATTGGAACGCACAGCGTAATGATTTGGTTAGCATTGGCGTAAGACATGGGATTTTGGTCTGGGCTTTTCGTGGGTTTGTGAACGCCATGCGCTCGGCGTTGGCCTTAAGGGTTTAAGAGTGTACTCTTGTAATCGTAGTGTATCTCAGAAATTCGAGATGGATTTATCTTAGCCGGTCCGGCACTCTAAAATCATGTGAAACCTAGATTCATGCTGGCACTAATGCACTACGCCTAGACAGCTTGAGCAGAACGCTTCTCTCTACCGAGGAGTAGTCCAGCCGGAGCAGCAATGAGATTCTCAGCGTTCGCCACGTCGAAGATTCTGGTTCCTTATTTCCAGTCCTAGGGCCTCTTTCCGCCGTCCAAAAATCAAGTACTGGTCGCTTGAGCTGCGAGCAAAGAAGGCTGACATTTCCCGAAATGGCTAGCGCCAAAAAGACACACTGCTGAAAGGCAGCCGCAGCTGTGCCAACACTGGTCCTTCTTTCTTTCGCACCTGCAAGGATCGAGAAAAGTTGTCCACTTCCGCAAGTCTCCATTAACTTTCCTATTAACTACCAACATTTTCCTCCGCATGAGTCACATCTTCCGTCCAACCCGTTGAATATTTTGGCTTTTCACAAGGCTTGAGCAGCTGAACATCGTCTGCCTCACCAGCTTGCCAACGCGTATTGTGGCTTGACTGGTGGCGTGGAGGGGGCAGATAACCACCAATACTTGAAAATGTCGCCTGCCACAGCCTGATCCTGTCACCTTCCTTTCTTTCCCCTCACTTTCGCACTCTGAGTTGCTGCGTGTACGCTCATCCCAAGACCACATGGCGCCTGTTCCGACCTTGGAAACCCCGCCTTACTGGAGCAACCACGGCGACCCGAATCTCGTTTGCATCCCGGGACGATGGACATCGGTGGTTGTCTTCTGTCTCGCAAACTATCTGGCCCACTGCGCGACGGTGAAACCATATCCTGGGGAAACCATAGCGGAAACGATTACCGCCATGGTCTTTGCTTTCTTCCTTCCGTCGTCGGGCATCATGAGAGCGATGGACTCGATAATCCGCCGACCGAATTTCCGGAAGATGAATGAATTGGAGAAGGCTGCTATGGCGGGCGCTTTATGTATGGTCGTCCGCGATTATTATTGGACTCCTGGAAATGAAGAACTTTTGGAGAGTGATATCTATGTCAAAAGGGTGAGATTTGTTCCCATGCTTAGTATCAACAGTTGACACTCGATTATCTCAAAGCCCATGGAGGATTGATTATTTCTCCAAACCGAACGACTTGAACAAATTTAAGGGTCAAGCAGAATACACGCTGATATTTATAGGAAGTACTGCATACAAAGAAAGTACAATCTATAGAGAACGACACGATACAGACAGACAGACAGATCATTGATCCACAGTCAATTCCATTTATCGATCAGCCTAGGTGTGAAAACGTCACCATTGCACCAAAAAGTTGTAGCTTACTGAATTAAAGTAGAAGTGAATCAATCAATGCTGCAGAAGAAATTTACGATTTCGATATCCGATCACCCCCTTGTATGAAAGAGAAAATTACAACCTGCCAACCGAACGCGCCGATTTCGGAAAGAGGTTGCAAAATCCACGGATTCCACCAGCTTCCAGTCGGATATAGTCTATCCTACATTCCAAGCGATGCTGTTGTTCTTGAATGTCCAGAAAGGCAACCAGGCCAGCGGCCACTCGGATATACATTAGGGCCCCGTCAATCTGGAGTATCATCATCATACAGCTTCACGAAAGCCGCAATTGCGATCCTGCAGACACTATACGCAAGTATTACCCTATACCGCGCACGCGGTGATCAACTCAAATCGTACGGATATGCCGCTTTCGGACTGACTGTGGTTCCCTACATCCTGATGTCAATACTGAACCTGATTGCGCAGATCTCATCTCCCGATTATCCGACATTGTATCTGATCCATACAGAGATAATGGACGAAGCTATCAGACGAGGGGGTCATTTTGAAGGAGTCATAGGCTATCTCAAAAGCGGCAATCCGCTTCCACAAATCCAAAATAGGCGAACAGGCCCTTGGAAAGCCACCAAACACACTGAAGACACTGAGGCAACCCTCTTTCCAACATCTTCGTGGATACTACGAAACGCTCAGCCCATGGGAGATGAGCAACACCAAGAGTTCCTAATTCGTACCAGATACTTTGGCGGTTCGCGTTCCGCAAAAGTAGGGTGGATTTCTGTGCCATCATGTGAATATTTCGCCACCCGCATAGAGCGGTCTTCTTCTAGACAACCTCTTGAATGGGGGGCCCGACGGAGTCGTTGGTCTTTTCGTCTACACTTCCTCGCCCCCGTCATTTTTGGATGCATATCAATCACGATAGTAGGCATCATTTCTCGCTTCCACAAGGGCAACAGCAGCACCTCTTTACAACGTGGATTTACCATGGCTTGGCTGGTTGTCGGTATGGTTTTTGGAGCCCTTTCAATACCGATATCGAAACGCCTGCGGGAGCATGAGTATGGAATATCGGATCTGACAAAGAAATGGCTTACTCTCTTGTTGTATGGGGGATTCCTCGTTCCTGCGATTGGGGGTCTCGTGGTCGTTTGTCGAATGATCATTGAATATGGGACTTGTACTCGGATTCCCTGATTACTTCGGTTATTTGAGGCGATATGGAGCTATGGGCTCTTCATGGGGAAAGCAATTTCATATCGAGATATGTTGCCAAACAATTGCGCAGATATTCACACCCGATATGACATACATTTGCCTGTACATGTAGTAGGGTTTTTCGCCGAGCTTATGGATTCCCGTATGCGAGTATCAAGCCTCTCTACATTAGTAATATCTCATGAAAGAAAGCTGTGAAAAGGGCGCTGCTGGAATGATTCTAAAGGGCTGCGAGCAGCCTAATACATGCAGTGTTCAATTATATATTCTTACTCCCACAGATGCCTCTAAGATGGAAATTATATAAAATTCCGTTTCTCTTAAATACGAAAGACAGATAAGAAAAGGAAGATTAGCATGCAATAGCAAGAGTTGTTGTTCAGAGATGCACCTACTCTTCCTTATCGTATATGCCTCAATGAGGATTAAGCGATACCACAGCCTCTTTTCTGCTTCGGTCGAAAGAAGCAGTGACGAAGTAGCTTTTCTGGGAGTTATTGATGGGATACGAACAGAGCCACTGCAAAAGAACAAGCAAATCTATGGTATCTTAGTACTGGTAGCGATAAATGCTCGGCTATGTCCGCAATGTAAAGTTCCCACGGTGCCTCCTACTAGTTAATCTACAAGAATATAAGTAGTACCAGTTGCTGTTCTAGCACGAGGAGACAATGAAGTGCTAGACTCATGATAAACACGAAATAGGTAACATTCGCTTTCTCCAAACGCGTCAATACTTAGGTCTGGATATATTCTAGCGGACGATAGACGACTGCAGCTGCGTGTAGGAGCAATGGAAGCAATTATGGATGCTAGCACTTCTTAGATCAGGCAATGCTGATACATCTATTTGCGCCTCAAACTACTTTCTTTGTTTCTTCGGTGCTGATTATCTAAAGTTGATGATAGTGTATACAGCTATCATATTATCTTTACTATTCGTTACCTTATCTTCATACTTAATAGTGATGCACACAATATGCACAGCACCCGAACTTATGGAACAATTGGCTTCATTGCTTCGTTTATAGACAGTAGGACTTAGCTGAAATATGCTGTTATTCCGACAAACTTTTCCAAATAGCTTGATATACGTCCTTTATAGTAAGAATAATGAGAACAAGAATCAAATAATACAGAAATCTTGTGCCTCTCTGTGACTATATGACGAGATAGTGGGTGTGCATTTCCGAGAGGAGTAGCAAACATAATTTCCCAGAATCTCATTCGATTCATAGCAATTCTGATATATGTCATGACTAGAATCTAGAGGCAGTAAATGTAGTATACAGGGTAGCATACTACGGGATTCCACAATCGTATGCAATATCTCATGCTTCATCTGCCATCAGTAGATCTCCAAAGAGCAATAGTTAGGAACCCATCGAGGCTATCAGGCATAGGAACTAAGAAAAGACGACAGGATTTTCTGATACTACTGGCGCGTATGCTGTCCTAATCTCAAGTGAACATCTACCTATCCAGAAGGATATGCCCCACGAAAAGTTGCCAACCAAAATCTCAGAATTAAATATTCAAACTAGGAGTCTCATCCCTTTCCCGTCCTTCCCGCACCTTGAAACCCCATTACCATTAAACAAAGGAACAGGAGTTCCACATCGCGGGCAATAATGCCCAGCTATGACCCAGACGGTGTCCCCACTAATCAAGCAACATGAGCATGGGACATGATAGAGTCTGGAGTGACTTGTATCTCTCGTAATGCCATTAGAGCAGGGCGGGTCAGGCGGAGAAGGTGAAAGTTGGTGACCGGTCCCTTGCGCACCACTCGCCTTCGATAAATCCTGTTCCTCCGTTTGATGAGATTGCAGATGCATGCGCAGGCTGTCTTCTCTGCTGAAGTATTTAGCACACATTGAGCAACGCCAATCCCGGGACGTGATTTTCTTGCGTTCACGCTGCGTTGAGATGGAGGTGCATCCGTGTGTCGCGTTGTTGTCCTTCTTGTCGATACCTCTAGGCGTAACGCCCTGTTGTAAATACAGGAGCTCCAGATCCTGTCCAGTGCTTTCAAACGATGCCGAACAAGTATCCATGAGATGATCATTCGAGGGGTGCGATTGAGTCGGTGTACCGAGATTTTCAGGTTCTGACGCGCAGGAAGTGCCCTCAGATGGTCCACACAACAAGTTGTTCATTGCAGTTTGCTCACTGTAAGAAGTCGTAGCCGCCGCATTGCACTGGTGAAGAACTGATGGGACTGGGAGATGAGAGCTCATGGATTCCGGATATTGTGGAAGCTTATGCGATCCAGAGTTTGTAAACGTGGGTTGCTGCGAGAAAGGAGTGCTTGCATCCTCATAACCAAAACTCCAGCCTGGCCAAGCCGAGCTCGATATGGATCTGGTAATAGACTCCAGCGGCGTTGGGGCATGTCCACAGGTTGATGGAATGGAGAAGTCCCAACTTATGTCAAAGCTACTTTCAAAGCTTACGGAAGAGCTGAAGTTCGGAGTATCTTCAAATGTTGGGAACTGTATCACCTCGTCCAACTCAAGGCCGACCTGGCAACTCTGGCAACGGCCATTCTCATCGAGATTGGTCCAGAACGTTTCACAGACTGTGCACTTCAGAAGATCGCTGTTCAGCGTAAACTCGGCACCGTCTTCTAGATCATCTAGATCAATGTCGATGCTACTCATAGATTCATTCTCCGAATTGGAAACGATCCAGTCTTGGTCGATACGATAGTGCATTTCGAGTCCGTTGGGGCGGTTCCAAGTAAACGCAGCGGGCTTGTTCCATGGACTTTTCCATCTTTTCACCAGTGCGTTCTCGTCGCTCGCGCTCTCCAGAAGCGAAGTTGCCTTTCCGATGTAGATCAGGTAATGGCATAGAAGCCGTAACAGGGCTCGAGGTTTCGATTCGGGACTGGAACTTCCTGGGTCCACGCCTTCGATTATCTACTAGTGTTGAGCTACACGGACAAGGACTAGAGCGGATGCGGTTGGCTTACCTCCGGACATGTATATCTCATCCCTACCGTAGTCCCAAGTATCAACAGGAACAACGCCTTCAACTTACCGAGCTTCTCTACAGTGGCTTCGAGCTCGGAAGGCCGAAGGAGAACGTCCAATGTGAGCAGTAAACGTTGCCCAACGAAGTCACGTACCGCCTGTATCTCTTCATCTGAGTACTCACGATAACCGCCTTGCATGTCTGTCGTATAGAGATGTGTCGTGAGATGTACGAATAGACGAAGGTCTTTTGCAAGAGTCGGGTCGAGCGCGTTTTCGAGAAGATTAGTGTTTGTGCTGCACGAAAATACGCCTACGACACTGAAGGTTGAACGAGATTCGTCGTCAGTTAGCCAGCTAGCTAGATGAGCCGATGCGGCATCGACGTTCAGCGCGAAGGGAATATGGAAGTCCAGAGAAACATCATCGTTCAAAAGATCGTCCATGATGCGCTGGATATGACCCAAGTCAGGGTGTTTGGTTCCTGACGAACATGTTAGCAGGTGCATTTGCCGGGAGTGTAGAGATGTATAACCTCTGTCAAATATATTCATCACCTGAAAAGATGGTCGAATACATTCCATCCACATCAGAGCTCTCGAGCCTGCTGCTGCTCTAGCAGCGGCGAGGCAAGTCTTGCATGGATCCTCTCCCGAGCACTGTCGGAGGTTAGTATCCAAGTTAGACCCTGTAGCAGGTTCCACGTATTGGGTACTCACGGCTCTCTTCAGTAATCTACATCTTAAACAGGCTCCACGTCTACGTATGCCTCTCACTTCTTCTTTTCGTGCGTCGTTGAACTTTGATCGGCGAGGGATATCAACATCGTCTCCACCGAGAGAGAAGCAAGAGAACGCGCCGCTTGACTGGATATTAGGCCGCTTTTTGCTGATGCCTTTAGTGGTTGTGTGTTGAGATCCCCGCTTTCGCTTCTGTGGTCTCGGGGTAGATATGCTCAAGTCAGAGACACCCTCGAACGGTTCCATATTGCAGCCTATTTAAACCAGAAGGCGTCAAGGCGAAAGGACAATTTCAAATATGAGAAGTGAAAATGTTCAGATTACAATGTGCAAATCGATCAGAGAGATGGAAGTAATCCAGATTTATGCTTCCAGGAGAGGCCTCCATTGACGCCAGTGATAGAAGGTTGCCTGAGGTGTCGTGAAACATGATTGGAAGACAAGCTAGGGCTGAGTTGATGGCTCACCGCACCCCAAAACGGCTAACTACTGCAGCCCCGAAGAAGCCAGCCGCTGCGCCACAACAGCCACATCTTCTGTCAAGTCCTTAGAAGTCATTCCCAAGGCATGAAAACATGTCATAGAAACAGATAGTTAATGAAAGTCCAACCACGGTTAATTTCTAGCAGTATCTCAGAGTTACGTGAACACTTGGCTCATTTTTGCGAGATCTCAATTCCCCAGCATTCGCTTCCCCAAGGAGGGCGATCAAACTCAACGAACTCCTGAACAATGTATGCCAGATGAGGAAACTCAACTCTGCCCTTCCCATATCAAGTTCAGAACTTTCAGGTTGTATTACTCTTCGGGGGTTGAGAACGGCTGACATCGGTTGTCACTCAACCATGCTACACATGTTTGGGTTCGGCAGACTGAGAGATCATGTCTTCGCTCGTGAGGATGGACGGTCCTTAGAGTGCTCGAAAATTGGGTCCAAATGATAGCTCTTTTTCGAGATGCAAGATGCAAGATGGAAACGCAACTCAATGAATAATAGTACTCGCAAACTCAATCTCGATTCAAAGTTATTCCCGGTACGACAGACACTCTTCTCACCCTATAACATCGCGCAGCAAAATCTTACCATCACCAGCACATCGTCCACTCACCTTAACTCATATCGATGCCTCTCATCACTCCATCATCTCTCGATAATCGCCACTTGGCGGTCCAATCACGAGGCGAGCACGCGCCAATCACCCACCCCACATCTCACCACAACTCGTCATGATGCCCATTAGTTCCCCTCATCACCCCATCAGCAGCGTTATCGCGATCGCAGAAGCACCACAAAGTCGGGCCTTTGCCTAAAAGCTAATTAACCTTTGCAAGCTCACTGGTCGCTTGCGGATGGTCATGGTGAGAGTGGCCTGAGGCAGGCTCGCGACCGGTCTACTGTACATCCATCCCGACGCCCGTCGCGAATGGTCTACTTCACGGACCCTTGCGCTTGACCCTAGGCATTGATGAAACCTTCTCCTCCATCCATCATCATCATTGCCAAGCGAAGATTCTCCCAAAAGCAGCTCCAACATAATATACGGCATGACGATGACGACAGATGCAGTCCACTCGTGACAGCACAATTCCTCCAAGCCAAGCATATGCTCCCTGTGCGCGAGTGAGAATCCTTTGACGGCGCATGACAGGGAAATACTCATACTAAGAACGCACGAGTACTAAGAACGCACGAGTACTAAGAACGCACGAGTAATGATGAGGATTCTTTTTCCGTCGGGGCCCATTTCCCAACCAAGTGTGAAAGTCCCAAAAGCGTCTCCACCAGTCACAGCTTCGATCTGTCAGACTTATCGATATCCCGTCTATATTGCTATCGATAACACACCTCTTTCGTCCATCGACCTCACGTCTCCACAGTGAAGATGACGACACAATTCCGCGCCCTCAAAATCACATACTCGCCAACAATAACCTCGGCCGACCCTGCCGCGCCGAACAAACAACATCTATGACATGCCGACTGCAAAAGCAAAGCAATTGTCACGATGATTATTTGCAAAACGTCCTACCTGACGGTGACCATGCATCCGAGCCAACGCCGTAAACAGTATCTCAACAACATTACGCCACCTAGCCTCGGACGAGCTTCCCAGGGCCTCGACGGCTGACATCCAGGCCAGGCGCCCTCGTCCGAGTTTGCGTCTTTGCTGCGCCTCTCGTTCAGCCAGTGTGCTGCACGCGACGCCCTTCTCTCGAGCGGAAGCACGGCAGCTCGCGCGGCGGCCTAGATCTCAGATCTGAGAAACTTGGCTTCTGACATGCATGAAGTGTGCAGCGCAACGCCTTCTCTTTTGCCTTTCTCCGCTCTACGCTGCGCTGCAGAGGAGCGTAACCGTCGGGTCCAGACCCCCTACTTTGACAATACCACCAGTCCCGTCAGCTTGGGTTGTTGCACTTGCGCAGTGCGGCTCTGCAGTGGTGCAGCTGGACTGGGTTGTCACACCGTATACAGCATTGTACAGTACTACTCCACCATTTATCTCGTGGACCCCGAATTATTAGTCTGTCAATTCCAAATGCGAGTTGACTGCATATACATAAAGGTAGCATGCATGGTCACAGCCTCAGAAGGCTCGAGATGCTCGACTGTGCGAGGGATATCACAATCAAGTGCATGTTGATGGAAGTCTAGATTGTCATGTTTTCATATTATTCCGGCGAGGATTATTTGTGCTATTCTAAGCTACCTACCTGATCTGACGGTGTATCTTGTACGTCTGATCCTTCCGACTGGGTATCTCTTTTCGTCCAAAAGGAAAGGTGATGGTACAGTCGCCCCCCAATTTTTGGGGTGCGACTTTTTCTGGTGGTACGGGTACTGTACATGTGGCAATAAATTTGATTGCAAACCCCCGTAAACGTGGGTAAAGAAGAGAAAAAGGAAAGCGCTTCAATCGTTGTTGTACACACGAACAGTTTTTTGCAGCTGCCAAACCAAAGGGCAGACTCGATTAAGATGGAATATACCATAGAGAGAAAGGACAGAAAGTGAACCCGAGATACCATCCCAATATGTGTTCATGCAGGCCGCTGCCAGCTTTCGTCTAAAATCATCCATTGCTTTTGCATTTGCTCAACATATTACATCATTCCCAAATCATCAATCATCACTCCATCTCCTGTTTGAACGCTCGAGAAGAGGAAACAGACACGTGACCAGGAAACCCGAAAAAAAAATTTGACAGAAGAATTAGAACCAGAAAGAGAAAACCAAAGAAGACGCCTGTATCATTAACGCCAGACCATCTCCCGTGTGGATCCCGTCCGACCTGCGAATACGAGGATTGAGATGTTCGAACGCCGGAGCAGAACGCATGTACAGAAGCACGCTGAGAGCTGTCGAATAAGGTGAAGTTCCGATGGAAAAATGCGCTAGCACTGCAGAGCGTTGAGCTGAGCGTGCTGGGAGGATAGAATGTGGAAGGCCGAGGCGTTCGCAGGACCGGGGATGGGCGCATGACGCTGCAGCCTCGATCGAAATTTTCTTGAGCTATTTTCCCCAGTCGCAGACACCTGCACTCCGAGCGGCTAGATCTCGATGCT
Organism: Clohesyomyces aquaticus; assembly: GCA_002105025.1. Taxonomy (NCBI): domain Eukaryota; kingdom Fungi; phylum Ascomycota; class Dothideomycetes; order Pleosporales; family Lindgomycetaceae; genus Clohesyomyces; species Clohesyomyces aquaticus. The sequence continues at coordinate 65,408 of MCFA01000067.1, read as the reverse complement.
CAACTAAGAGAAAATTTGCGATGTGAGAGTTGATTGTAACGTGAAAGGATCGGGCGTGCTCTGGAATGTGTTGGCAGTCGGACTGGGGCTCGGTTGTGCCGATGCGGCGGGCACCGGCGGCACCCGCATCGACAAGCTCCGCGGAAAAGCATTCGGGCTGTTCGCTCAGTCGTGGTTGCCGCCCCGTCTCCTGTGCTTGCCAGGAAAGTCAATCTCCGGGTGAACGACTCGCTGCATCGTGTTAACAAGGCTGCGCAGGTCATAATGGGAGGCGTGTTTTCTTACCATGTGTCGGGTCAGTGCATCGTTGCGAGAGAAGGTCTTCTCTTCAACGCACAATGCACAGCGAACCTTTTGCTTGCGAGCATTGTGGATCGTGTCCTCGTGACGGGTGAGATCGTAAGGACGCGAGAAGATCGTGTTGCAGGGCTTGCCGGTTGTGGGGTTGATGCGCTCACACTTGTGAGGCCCCGCTTGCGAGTTGCGCTCCAAAAGTGCCGCTGATGTCATGCCCGAACTGACCGTTGCGGCATTCGCGTTGCGATGGCCTTCGCGCTTGTGTTTCTGCAATTTTTGCGGGGTTTCGAAACGCAGCGCGCAGCCGTGGTAGGTACATGTGTACGTACCCGAATCGGCCGTGGTCGACACAGGCTTCTGGAGATGCTCACTCTGCTGCGAGCTTGGGTTCTCGGGTCCGGCCTCGCTCGCGCTCGACTCCATGGATGTGAGGTGTGCAGGGAAGTCCGGTACAGGTTCGGATGCCGAGGGCATGCTGGACGCGGCGCGGTACTGAGAGGTGGCGAAAGGCAGACCATGCATGTTCCCCGAGACAGCCGGGGCAACAAATGCGAAGGTTGAAGGTGAAGGTCCTGAGGTGGTGGTGGAGTAGTTTGGTGAGAATTGAGGTGTTGCCCAGCTGTCCCGTCGGTAAGACTGCTGCCCCGATGTGTCAAAGCTGGATTGGGTGGTGTTTCTATATTGGTCGCCACCGTGGTATTGGCTGTGCTCGTCGTACTCGCTTGCGCCACCTTCCGGGAACAATGGCACCTTGGATTGCTCATCAGCTTCACGGTAATCCAATAGTGCATCCTTCGGCGATATCGTCTTCGGAGCCTCATCAGCCTGAACACTTTGCTTCATTGCGTAAGCCGCATCAGCCTCAACCTTTTGCTCACGTGCCTGGGCAGCCGTGGGCACCCGCATGCGCGGTGAGCTAAATGTGTTGCTAGGCTGACGATATGGCGAACTGTGTCTGAAGGGTGAGATGGGACGGGACGATGCACTGGCCGGCGACTGCGACCGCGCGTTCTGAGCGGCTTGCACGGTGCGCTGCAGGATGTCGTTGGCGTTGGCGCCCCGATACGGCGACAGCAGCGACGCATTCGACGTAGGCTTTGACGTCTGCGAATGTGTCTGTGTCTGCGACTGCGGCATCAGGCTGCTTGGGTTGTAGAAGTTGTCGGCAGCAACGTCTGTGTAAGTCCTCTCGAACTTGGGAACGGTGTGTCGCATGTCTAGCTCATCATCGTAAGCTAAATATTCATCGAACCATGATTCCACCTTGTGGAGTATCTCACCAGTAGCAGGCATTTTGAACCTGTCGTCGAAGTCCTCGCCCTGGGCTGTATGCGGGGTTGCCGGAGAGTCGTGTCCGTAACTTGATACCGAATGCCGGGCAGAGTGCCCGAAGCTGGGCACGTCCTCGGTGTCGTGCTGGCCGTCCATGAGAGCATGCTTCATGGAGTAGTGAGCCGACATGGTCGAGTCCATGTTGCTGTTGGAAGTGTATGTGTTGAAGTTTGGATTCATGGCGAAAGAATCTTGTGTCGGTGTATGTGTTGGAGTTGGGAGATGGTTCGAGAAGGGTCTTGAAGAGAGGTCAGCGGTGAATGATGACTCAACAATGCCAGCTGAATAGGATGGCAAATTTTCGGGGTGGGCGACGTACGGGTAAGTGGCCGTGGGACCTGCAGACTGGTACTGCGATGCGTTCGATCCTATCGACGAGGACGACGACGCGCGTTGGTGTCCCCTGCCTGCCTGGCTCTGTACGGGTGTGTGCAGTGTCTGGTTCTCCAAATGCCCATTATTCGCAAAAGTATGCCAGTTGTCGAGACCAGAGGCTGTGGCGTTGTTGGTTGAGAGCATCGGGGGTTGCGAGAAGCCCGCGGGCAGCTGCGGAGTTGGTGTCGACTGCTGGATCCTGATGGTTGGGTTCGAGAAGTCAAACGATCCGTTCATGAACGGGTTGGACGTCGACGACAGGCCGTTGTCGACGATGACGGGCGTCGCAAAGGTCTGTTGCTGTGACTCGAGATAGTCGTGGAGCAGTTTCTGGTCGAAGAGGGTTTGGGCGGAGAGCTGCTGCGATAGAGTGTCGAAGGAGATGTTCTGCGACGATGGTGGAGATGGAATAGTGGACTGTGGGTGTAGAGGCAGGTGCTGACGTCTTTGTGGTAGGGCTAACATAGTGTCGGAAGGAGGAAAATAGGGCAGCTAGGCGGGTGGCGAGATACTTTATAAGAAGCGAGTGACTCGGCCCAAAAAACTTGATGAGGTGATGGTCTGAACAATGGAACACGGTGGAATGCCCAGAGATGCCGGCTATGTTCGGAGCCTCGGGCGGTCGACTAAGGGCTTTGGCTGCGGGCCGGAATGATTGTAAATTGCTGAGCGAGTGCGTGTGCGGCCTTGATGGATGGTGCACTCGTCGCGCGGCTTTCATTCATTATATCTCTCTTCGCTTTGCGTCATCGGTAGGGGTGTGGGTGTCTGGCGCCGATCGGTTTACTTCTAGAAGCAGGCTAAAAGCGCCATGCAGGAGGGCCCTGCAGCACGCGCTTTTCCGACGAGGGCTGTGCACGCCGGAACGAGCAGGCCACACCACTCGAACAATCCAGTGAAAGTCTGTCCCTCCAGAGGCCGTCTGGTCGGCTCCTAGCCGGCAGAGCACCCTATGCCCACACACGCAACGATCTGCTGCGACAGGAATAACGCTCCATACAATGTCAGCACGTTAAACGACCCTCAACGGATGCCATATCGCATGCCTGCCGAAACGTGCGCTGCGAACCGATCCCCGTTACTGATCGCGCTCGGGCGCCAGGGTTGCCGTGAGATGGGAGAGGTGCCGAAGAGTCAATCGCCCAAGATGCATTCCTTCTCCATACATGTGGGTACTGGACTTGGCCCGACAGATGGGCAGGCCGCAGACGAGAAAACCAGACACGGCCGCTTGGGCGGGTCTGCAGATGCTTCGCTTGTCGAGCAACGTCTCCTCCAGACATCCGGCTGTGCACCCTTTGGCACTGCAAGCCTCGCGCTTCACCATGCGGCGGCCTGCACCACTCACGCCAGGCCGCTGTTATGAATGCCTTTCTGGGCAGCGGCTCTTCGGAGGTCCGCCAGCGAGCGTGAGAGGTCATAAGCCGTGGCGCGTGACCATCTGCGCCGAGTTTCTTTCATGTCATGTATATCGAATTGTCAACTCTACTCAGCTCAGGAGGTATATCGAGACGCGCAATGTCGGCGAGCAAGAGGGGCTCCTCTGGGCTCAACGTCGCCGATAACGCGCTGGACTCGACCTCGAGTTGGACGAGGACACAGCAGCTGAATACTGGGAGAAGCCAGGGGAAAGCAGCCCGCGGATGGCCACCCCACTGGTAGCCGACTCTGCGCTCCCACACTAAAGATTGAGTTGAAACCAAACACTTATCCATCGACCAATACACTGGATACCGTATACACGCCATGGGCCCTCAACAGTCGTGCCAGCTCAAGTTGCAAGTTACGCAGATGCCCGATGTTGGCAGAGTCTGCAATCACCCGCGACAGACAATTTCTCAGATCGCCAGGTACAACCGACGACAGCACAGAAACTTTACACTTGAAACAATGCAACCTGCGGAGCGGCCGTAAAGGAAGACCTGTAACGCTGTCAATCTATGCAGTGTCGTTGCAATATGCTCCCAGCGGGAAACGTGGGCTGTGGAGAAGTGGCAGATCCAATCCGGCAAGTACACGCCCGATCATGGCAGGAGGGGTGGATGGCACAAAACTTTTCAGGGTCCAGCTGAGCCACACCCGCCAGACCTAAGTCGGCTAGATTCATTCCAGCCCTATGCACGTCCCGCGGCCTCGCCGACTGGCCTTGCAAGATCGCGACCACTGCGAGGGAACGTCGCATCGAGGGGTTGGACGCGAGGATGCACCAGCCATAGCTAAGCCACTCGTCTGCTACCCGCCGTCCAATCCTCCGGGGACACTATCAAGTCGTCTACTGAGAGCAAACCAACTGAAAATTCGGATGCCAGTGTCCTCTAGGGTCTTCTGGGGTCTTCCGTCGCTTCGCATCGCGTAACAATGGCAGAAGAGGTGACCGAGTGCCAAGCATAACTCGAGGACTGCCATGACATCACGGCAAAACCGCTTTCTCAAATGACCGCGTCACAAATCAGCCATATCTCAACTTCGAGCAAAAGTTGCTTCACGTTTCTATTTTTGCAAGACAGTCGACGCATTCGCTGGAATTATTCCCTGATTTCAGTCCTTTTATCTTGTTTCGAGTCGTACCCGAACATCAATACTGGCTGTGGTAAGACCCGTCGTGATGCAGTCATGATCGGCAACGGGCGCGGACCCTCCCCGCGCTGCTTGGACCTTTTCAGCGGGCGCTACCCACCAAGGATTCCGGTGCAGCTGCCAGCCAATCCGAACGCCTGGCAGAACACGGGAAGTGGGTTGCAAGTGGGATTTCAGGGCTCGGTGACGGGCCCAATGCGCCCCGAAACCTCTTAACAGCCAGCTGCCCTGCATAGGCTTTTCGAAACTGTCTGCCGCTTCACCTTCCGTCGCCGATCATGACGCCTGAGGCCTCACTTTGACATCTGGTGCTGCAACACTCGTCGGAAGTACATAACACTGTTCCAGTCACGGCTGTAACTTGCCCTTCCTGTCCTCCTTGCTGCATCCTCGCCCTGATTCTATTTCCATCTGCCCTGTTCTTCTGTTGCGATTTCCTGGATCTGGGAAGGGATGCTGATAACCGGGCATGGATTGGATATGCAGGGCACAACGCACGCGAGAGAACTCTGCAACCCAACCATCTCAACAATCTGCACGCATTGATTAAACGACGTCAACCGCTGTTCTATTCCCGGCCCGAGGTAGTTCCAGCGTGTTAGCCCGACTTCCGGAAACAGAACCTATGGGATTTGTTGGTGCCAAGGCTGCCAACAACCACCCGATACGGAGAAACTCCCTTCTTGGGCAGGAAGTGAGGCACTGCCATCGGTTATTGTCCAAAGATTCCATGCACGATGAAAATACTTCAGAAAATCATCCACACACTTCGTCCGTGATTATGTGATCTTAACTCCGAGCTTTGGATGAACCGAAAGTTGTGCCGACCGATCTAACGCCGCCGCCGAAACGACGCCGAGCTCGGCCAGGGTTGAAGCCGAATGCCCGTACCGTCCGTACCGGGTTTACTCATGACTGACATAAGGCTGACACCAACATGAGTCTGGACAATGCCAACCAGTCAAATTGTAATCCCAAAAAGAAATATGTGTCGGCCAGTCATCATCGTTCACTTCTGCGCTCGTGTACATTTTCTGTGAGGCTGACTGACATGAGCTGACGACAAATTTAGGTGGTCTGGCTGAAAGCTGTGGCCTGTCGCAACGCCTTCCCCATCGAGTCAATATTTGGCATGCGACGAACCATTAGATCTATAATCGAGTCCCTCCGATCCCGCATGTCGATTTACCTGATATCGTGAGATTATTCAGCCGTAAATCAAAGGGCGGGTGACTGGCGTTGAGTACGCATCCTGCGCGCATGAACACATCTTGGGCTCATGAGTAAAGATAGACTGACTTTTTTTCAGCTCCATTCCAGATAGAGCCAATAAAGCTCGATCAATAGCTAGCCACTATGAAACCTTCCCATGGGCGCGACCGCTTTCATCCTCACGACACGTCTCGCGACCTCAAACCGACCCAACTCCACCCCAGATCATGAAGCATTAGTGCCCGGACCGAGTTAGGGCTGCTTAATCACTCTGAGACACGCGTATCCCACTGTTACACCAGTCTTACAATATTTCTTCCTTGTACTGTCTCCTTTCGGGTAGCTTTTCTTCATGAGGCGCTCTCCATCGGAAAACTACCTTACTTACCGTTCATCATTCCAAATTAGCATCAGCAGATGGGGCTTCAAGCGTACATAATCGCTTCTGCATGCAATATAATGACGTGCTGTCAGCTCAGCTACATTGCATACAGTGCAGGCCGGAGTTTCGGATCAGTTCGAAAGTGGTGAGTTGTGTGGAAGAACACTCAGCATTCCTGCGTTATCTTGGAACCTTCCGTTCGCGAATTACAAGTGCTGGGTAATCTTGCTATTCCTCCCGATGAGAATTAACCAGGGAATGTTTTTGATATATGGAGCTGGGCGGCTTGGGGTAGTTGGGCCAGCGATAGTCCACAGTCCTCCACCAACAGTACAAGTGCTATAGTAGACCTGCCGGTAGAGTCTGGCGACATCTAGTGATTCCATCTCCTTTTCATTGTCTTCAAAGTGCAATTTCAATGTACGGAACCACGGCGAATTACTTGCACACTTCGTCCACGTCTCACATATAGGAATGTAGAATGTTTTGCTCGTCCAGCAGCTACATTTAATGGTGTTCCCCACGGGAACTAGGATCTCTATCATGGTCAGTTCTCATTAACTCCGCTAAAATTTAAGGGCTCTTGACGGCCTCTGAAAGGGTTTGGGCGGTCCGACCGCTTCAGATCCCCCGCGCCCTCACTTTCTACCTTCACCTCTTCATCCACATCAGACTCGTCGGGGCCTCATTCGGTTCCATTGTGACGTACACTGGCGGCAGCGCAGTGACAGCGACCTGTCCTTGTTCCCCACCGGGAGCTCGAGGACCACAGGTAGGTTGATTCATACACCAAATTCACCTAACGCATTCCTCACCTTACTAACACTGGTCTGTAGCGCAGATTTTGTTCAGCATTTCAAAATTTGCCGTCACGCGTCCTTTTATCCGTGGACATCCTCATCGCTTGTGCTGGGGTGGACAGTCACGGTCCAATCATCGAATTGGTGCGTTTGTTCTTTGATCAGTCTCTCCACCCATCAAATTCTGCGGGTGAGGGAACCCACAATCAGCACTTTACCATATATCCATTCGCATTTCTAATCTGGCTTTCAGATCAGAGCCTACAGTCCCATTCAAGATGGTGGGGCCGTTGAACATTTCGCTGGTCCAGAATCAAGATGTCTTGATCTCTGAATATGCGGGCCTGACGATCACGGTCATTGGGCTAGCAGAAGGCGGTGTAAAGCAAGTGACTGACTTCGACGTCTCTTCGAAGATCTGCGGGGACAAGTCAAGATACCTGGGCGGGCTAATCCAAAAGTCGGGTATGGCCATGCTAGAGAACGAGAACAAAGACGTCATGCGTATCTGGTTGTCTGGACTCCATGATATGTCCGACGAGAAAATGGAAGAGCAAAGCATCGATGAGGTCTCTATCTATACGGTCTGGGAATTGCTTCGTATCATCGACGTCCATGGATCGGCTCAGGACGTCAAGGCCTTGTACGGTTGATTCGCATTGTGGTATGCAAAGCAAATCGACACCGTTGAGCTCGACAACGAGTTTGCTCGAGCGCTCGCGCTACCCTGCATGATCTTCGACCACGCGCCTGGCTTCGCTCATGTCACGAAGTTTCTGGGTTACAACTACCCGGGACAAATAAAGGAGAGGCGAACAAACGGCTTCAAATCCAAGCAGCGTCATCTTGCCCCTCCCGAATTCGTTGGTAAGTTGTCAAATTCTGGTCGAGCCGGATTAAAGGCGGTACTTCATCGAAACCTCTGGTCTAGTATCGGCCGGATTCTCAGTTCATGTCGATCCTGTTCCTGTTGGGATAAGTCTATTGGGCGGTACATCGCTGAGCTGGTGCACATTTCCGTGTTCCCGCTTGATGAGACCTTTTCACAAACAAGCATCAACCAACTATTCGAGCGTCTAGATCGGTTCAGGTACACCTACACCCCGAACTGCCAAAAATGCGAAATCATCGACTGGGATCATGGCGTTCAGAAAGCTATCAGCGCTACAAAGACTTACTTTCATGGGCTGTGCATGGACTGTACGGACACGAGCAAGCCGAAGCGCTCCGATCATCACACGGACTACTAGGCTTTGAATCAGAGCGTCGACAGGCGATGGGATTCCAAGTATCGCATCAAACACGGCCAACAAACCTAGTATGTCAGCTAGCTAGGAAGGGAAGCCGATCGATATCAATTGCTTCAAGATCACAAAGCTCGCCACCCTCGCTATCGCTACGAGGAGGATGGCCCCGAGTCCAAAGCAAGTTGAGAATCGGGTGGTCATTTGCGATGTGTCTGAGAGTGTTTCAAGATGGAGGTCGCTTAGAGAGAGAGCATATACGGGAAATGTTGATGCTGGAAGGTCCGTCATGTTCGCATGCCTTTCAGAGATGGCGGGATTCGGAAGTAGTTAGACTAGATTGTTGTCGTCAAGACTGGTGGACAATCTCGCCTTAACTGGTACAAAGATGGGAAACCATAGCGGTCAACATTTCCAGCTCATGAATGATGGGGTACGTTTATGTGATCCCGCACACAACCCTGATACAAATTTCGGTGCGTACTCTATTATATGTTGCCCTTGTAATGTTTTGAATCCAAACCAGGATCCAACCCCGAGATAGGAGTACTACGTGGTATAGACCGGGTGCCCTTGCCGATACTTTTCATGAGGACATGTCCAAGATGTTGCTTTCTGGGGAATGGTCTAATACCGAGTCTCGTGATGTCACTCATCTCGGTACCGAAACATTATTTCTCCGGATTTGAGGCGAGTGAGTATTATCATACGCTTGCAACAGTAATTAGTGCATGCCGAAGTAAGCGCCTGAGAAGCGCCAATCCCCAGGACAGGAAGTCTTTTCCCACTAACGGCAGCTCGAGATGGGAGTTCACCAGATCGAGGTATTGTTATCGGTAGTCTCGTAAACTAGAATGGAAAGTACAAATGCAAGACATGTCCAGAACGACTGGGAGCACTCGAGTGAAAATATAGAAAGATTGATTTACTGCTAGCCATATCATCTAACGTTTGTACATAAAGTATCATATCGACTACATCTCAAGTGATATGCTCGATATCTCGTAGAAATCTGACTACCCCCGTCTCATTTCTCATTCTCCATGGACTAGCACATGCATGATATACTGCAGCGATTTTAGGAGAGGTCGCAAAATCTTCATCAATATCCATGAACAGCCGTAACCTTTTCCTTCAAACATTCGTAACCGTCGCTCGGCGCGGATAACCCTTCCTAGCCGATAGAGCTAGACAAGTACTTCACACACTTCAAGTAGCAGACGCTTTAGCCTTCTTCGCCTTCTTCGGTTTGGCTGCGACGGCCTCCTCCTCGATGGGCTTGGCCTTGCGCTTCTTCTCCTTAACGGCTGCTGCAACTGCCTTAACAGCTTCATCAACTAGACTCTCCGCTGGGGCGACCTTCTTGGCTTTCTTTCCCTTTTTCGTTTCGGCGGTAATCTCAACGTCGTCCATTTTATCCTCTGTTAGGTCGATAATCGGCTCAACCTTTGCCTTCTTTCCTTTCTTCGCTTTCTTCTCTTGGACAGGCGCAGCCTCCACCGGCGTGACCTCCTCGAGCTTGTTCGCTTCAGCAACAGGCACGGGCGCAGATTTGGCTTTGGGTCCCTTCTTCGACTTCTTCGTCTTGACGGTCTCGGTGATTATGAGCTGGCCGGGAGATTCCTCTTCAGTGCGCGTAACCTCCACAACCATCGTTGGGCGATCCTGACCATCAGCCTCCTCCGTGAGCAATTGCTGTTCTGGCTCATCATCGATAGCCGCATCTTTCATTGGGACATCCTCGACGGTCTTGAGCTGGGGCACGGTGAAATCATAACCCATCTTCTCCTTAAGCTTGGCCTGCATCTTTGCACGCTTCGCCGTCTCCTTGCCCACGCGCTTTTCCCACACCTCTCGCTCGGCACCGCGCTTCAACTCAGCGCCCGCGATTTTGTTGCGAGGCATGACCTTGAAGCGGGCATTGGCACCCTTGAAGAGATCTGCATGAACCTGGTCTTCTGGAATGGTCCTGCACTGTAGAAGGTGGCCGAAGAGCAGATATTTGTCCATGGTTTTGGCAACAATGTCGGCAACAGCTTCGGAGGCGAATTCGACAAATGCGTAGTGCTTTGAAGCGCCGGTTTTCTTGTTGCGAGAAAGACGAAGACGGGTGACGGTGCCGAATTGAGCGAAGTACGCTTTCATCTGCGGTTCGAAAAATCCAGTGGGCAAGCGCCTGATGTGGTCAATATAATTCAGTCTAAGACGTGGGAGATCAAGAACGTACCCGATAAAGACTACTCCCCGCTTCCCATTCTTCTGCTGAATCGCCGTGTTCAATTCTTTGCGGAGGTCAGATGGTATGATGGGTTTTGCTGTCCCGTCAAAATCCTTGTCCTCCCCATCGTCTTCGTCGTTATCACTGTCAAAGCCAGCGAGGAGTGCCGCAGTCTGATCATCTTCATGCTTATCATCTTCTGCAACGTCCTCACCAACCTCAACGTCTGGCTTCGGATCCACTGGCTTCGCCTGTATCGACGCTTTTTCTTTCTTTGACTTCTTACTGGCGTTGGAGGAAGGTGCAGGTACTTCAACCTCGGCAGGAACATCGTCCTTCGTGTCCTTCTCGGCTGCGACCTCAGGTTTGGCTGAAGCCTTTGGCTTCCTCCCACGCTTTGGCTTCGGCTGTGCTGGCTCGACCGAGACTTCTGTAGCTAGTGGGGCCTCGGGCTCGGTGCCGTTGCTCTCGGTTACTGGGGTGACATCGACTTTGGCCAGAGTCTTCCCCTTTTGGGCTTTCTTGGGCTCGGGTTTCGATGCTGCTGCGGGAGCGTCGACAACAGCTGTTGCTACCTCCGCTACGACATCCTTCTCGGAGAGGGGGTTCTCAGCTTCATTGGAAGTCTTTCCCTTCTTTCCTTTCTTGGCTTTCTTCGGCGCATCGACGGGAGTCTCCACAGCCGGGGCAACCTTGACTGCTGCGGCAGCAGTTTTCTTTCCCTTCTTCGGCTTCTCTTGAACCTCGACTACTTGCGAGATAGCAACCGCGACAGCGTCTTTCGAGCCATTGGCCTCTGCTGGGGCCTGGTTCTTCTTCTTGTGCTTTTTCTCCTTCGCAGTCTCGTCCTTGGGCGCAACTTCGGGGTCGAAAAAGTCCTGCGCTCGTGCGCGGCTTGCTTTGGCAGGCACCTTGGATGGAACGGCATCGAGGGGCTCAACGGCAGACTTCAGCGCTTTTGCAGACTGCTTTGCTGCGGCGGCTCCAGCATCCGATTTTTTCTGTTTTTTCGGCTTTGGCGACGTATCGGTGGCACCTGCGAGGCATTGTGTTAGTCAATTGAAGCATCTAAGATAGGGTCCGACAAACCCTTGCGCTTCTTTGTCTTGAGATCTTCGGGCGCCATTGCGACTGTGTGTGCGTGCTCAGGTAGGCGCGGGAAGAGTGTTTGCGAAGTGCGGCGTGTTCGCGTGCGGATGGAAAAGTGAGAGGTGAGAGAGCTTGGGCCAGTGAACTTTTCTGGCGCCAAGCGTGGCGCGTCCGAGGATCTGCCGAAGGTGAATGCAACCTGCAGTCGTCCCTAATCCATCACGAACCTCGCATATCGCAGGCTTTCCACCGGCCTCTCCTTATGTCTTGACCAACTGTGCTACTGCATCTTTGACTGTGGAAAGCGCGGAAGACCGACCGTGAGGGGACTCAGATAACTCGATACGAGCTTAACACGCTCTACTTGTTGATTTCTATACACAATGACCTCAGGCGTCAACCTAGACGATCGGAATGCATGGGACGACTCGATGTTGGTGGATGGGTGGAACGAGGTGTTGGAGGAGTACCAGGTCTGTATCAAGTCTTCCCATGATAGTTTCACTCCGGCTGCTGACTGTACCGCAGAAGTATCATAGCATCCAAGCACAAGGCAAACGTCTAGAAGACGTGCTGAGCAAAGAGGAGCTGAAAGAATTGAGAGAGTGAGAATTTACTTCTTCCTGCATTGTATGGGCTGACATCCAAAGGGACTACGGGGATCTTTTGGAAGAAGAATACGAAGAGGAAACACGATGCAGCAATGCCGATCCAAACGCCAATGCGGATCAGGAACGACCCGATGGCTCTGCTCATCAGACCAATGGCGATGGAGGAATTCGTCAGGATGCAGTTCAGGCAGAGGTATTTGGCATGGCCTCCCGGATTCGTTTCCATCTCTTACTCACAATGACAGGAACCACCGGCTGCCGGGCACCGAGAACAACAAACGAGGGCGGTGGATTCACCCACGTCAGCGCATAACACGGCCCACCCAGCTGCTGCGATGCCCCAGGCTATCCTCGGAACAGGCAAGTCTCCGGCTTGACATCTCTCCCGCTCCGGGTGCTCAGAATGGTGTCCGTCACGAAGAAACGCCACTAATCTGCTACAGTCCATGACGAGAATCTCAAGAACTTGATGATGTCTTGGTACTACGCTGGCTACTACACGGGCGTGTACGCAGGGCAGCAACAGGGCTCGCCCCCGGCCACCCAGGCCAAATAAGAGTAAGATTCAGGTTGCCTGGCCGCTAGTCTTGTGGCCTTCAAAGTCGGGGAAATGTGGATTTTGATGCCGGTTATCATACTTGTACGAGGCCCAAGAAGTGCGAAGCCGGATAGCAACTGATCAGACCAATCAGCGCTGCGCGCAAGAACCCAGTTGGGCTGTGGCTAGCACCAAACCGGCAACATGTGGTCCTTGGGCGGTGTGCCACGCATCAAGACAGTTCGGTATCTCTGTGCCGCGAAATGACCGTTCTCAACTCTTCATGCTGTCGACTCTTTTCCACGTTTTATCTACTAGGATACCCATGACAAACACCCATGTTGTCAAGGCTTGGTGAAGCTTGGTATGCCGTTTTGGGACCGTGCGGCGTGAAGCGAGACAGATCCGCGACACTGTTGCGACGTGTGGGCGTCGACCTCGAACACTGTCGCCTGCAAACACCCTTGCGACAACAGGCTTCGCGGCCTGGCTCCGTAAAACCATCACGGATTCCGTACTTGCCTTCCTCTTTTTACGGATAGTCGCCAAGCCGAGGGGCAGCGATGTTTCGCCATGACCCCGTCGGGGCTGCGACTTCTCGGAACGCAAATTTCATGCGTGAATTTAAGCCCAGTGGGCCTCCCTAGATATGCTCTGGCTCCTCCATTTCCTCTCTCATATCTGTCTCTGGTCCCGTGCTGAACCATTACATTCTCTTTTGCTTTCTGGTTGTTCGCTTCTCCATCCCTATACATTAGTATTTACCGAGCCGGCCCTCGTCGTCAGCAGTTCAATCCTTCGCATTCGTCGAGACAGTCTCTTTCGCCCGCAGCGCAGGCAATTACGTTCCTTTCAACGGTTTTTAGAACACCATCAATCTAGTCATAATGAAGTACTTCGCGGCACTACCCCTGGCGGCCAGCCTGGTTGCGGCTCAGATGTCTGCTATGCCCGTTGTCCCAGCACCAGCAGGAGGACCAGTAACACACACCGTAAGAATATGAATCGCGCATTAGTTTGGACCAAATCTGACAATGGAACAGGTCGTCGTTGGAGGTCTTAAACCCGTCTCCACCGGAATGGCACCAGTGCTAGGATATTCACCCGAAGCCATCATCGCAGCGCAAGGCGACATGGTCATGTTCGTCTTCATGCAGAAGAACCACACCGCCACCCAGTCGACCTTCGCTGAACCGTGCAAGAAGATGGAGGGAGGAATGGATTCGGGCTTCATGCCCAACCCCGATGGCAAGGATGGCGTTACGTGGAACATGACTGTCTCCACAACAGAGCCATTGTGTAAGCTATCCGTTCCAGCGAACTTGAAAAGACAATGTCTTATGTGATTCTAGGGTTCTACTGCAAACAGCAGAACGGCATCCACTGCGGAAAGGGTATGGTTTTCTCCATCAACGCACCCCTCACCGGCGAAAAGACCATGTCTGCCTGGAAGCAAATCGCCATCCAGAAGAACGGAACCGCATCGCTCACCACTGCCGCCATCGCCCAAGTCGGAGCCACCCAAGCCGCCGCGCCACCCAAGCCTGTGACCGTTATTGCTGGAGGAGGAGCCGCCGGAGCCGCCGCCTCAGGTACTGCCTCAGCAGGCGGCGCCGCAGCATCTGTTGCCGCAGGTCAAGGTCTCACTGGCGATGGCCAGGCCTGCTCATGCCAATGTCTGTGTGGCGTGAACTCATTCCCCGCGGTCGCAGCTCAGAACAACTTTGGAGGATTCGCTGGGATGATCAATTAAGATACGAATCGAATTTTTCGGGGGCGGGGGAGGTCGAAATTAGACGTGGGTTTGGGGCATAGTTCTTGGAAGATAGTAATAGCTTCCGTTCAAGATGGTTTAGTTCTAACGACGGGTTTCGTTTTTTACATGCCTCTGGGTAGGGGGCCATGGATACCAACAACAAGACCCCTTCATACCCTTTTTTCTATTCCGCGCTTGTTGGCTCAACGTTTGATGGGCGTTCGCATTATACCGTAATCCACATCCCACGATTGGGACTGATGTGGTATTGTAAAACTAAAGATAGAATCTTGAATGAAGCTCTCCGTGAGACCAACTATTCGATTCTGATGGCTATCCTGTGCTCAGTAGTGCTCAGTGTGTTGTGACCGTGGGAGCTGGTAGACCTGACAGTAGCGATATTGAATACATCTCGGTCGCTATGGGCAGCGTGAACGTTCACCATGACAGCCGTAATCATGTTGATTGATAGCACTGAATCGCAAGCCGAGGACACCCAAAACCCATCCTCTCCTTCCCCGGAAACTCCCAATCTACGTGTACGCCAATCGACACTGTCTCAATCCGGCCAGGGAAGTATCTCGATCGTCGGCTCGAGGGACTCGAATGGACGGTCTACTTCTTCTTTGCAGCAGCGGCCGCCTCTGCCTGCCTCTTTTCATCCGCTGTAGGCATACACGTGTCAGCAATGCATACGTACATCGCTTTAACATTCATGCGCCGGCCTCCGGATCTCGGATCGGCGCGCAACCTGGTCTCGACAGAAGACTTACCAGCAGCCTGTTTGGCACGCATAATCGCAGCCTGATCCTCCTTCGTTCTGGCAAATTCTGTGCCGGAAAGCTGCCACACACGCTCGGTTAGAGAATGCGCACGATGTGGCACACTCGGGTATCAGATGCCGATTTAGTGGAGAAAACGTACGTTGTTCTTCGATTTCTAAGAAGAAGGAATGTCAGTCCGATTTCAAAGGCGACATGGAGGTGGAAAATAGATGCCGAGGCATCAAAAGGCCAGCGTGGATGGCTCTTTCGAGCACATACCTTTCCGGCTTGCTCCTTCAGGGTCTTTTCGCGGGCCTTATCGCGCTGATTGCCACGAGCCATGTTTCGCTTAGTCCAAGACCAGTCTTTGAAGAAAATGAAGCAGCGGGTCCGATTTGTTATTTTCTCGTGAGCGCGAATGCGGTCGGGTCGAAGTTGAGGAAGTTCGGGAAGTCAGCGGTCAAGCCCTGGAGATAAAAATAAATAAGCGTGCCAGTTTGGCGCGGGCCCGGTGGTTCCAGAAGCGGCGTTGGCCAACAGTTGGCCACACAACAAGTGCCATGTGAACATATCCTCTTCACCTCATCACCAGACACTCTCAGCTCTTGGAATGATATGTCCGGTTTGCAACATATGTTTTCGCTTTTGCGAGTTGGATGATCACCGGTACCGAAGCCCACTTCGGACGACATCACGTGACGACCAATCGTACCGTGTCTGCCTACCTTATCTTGTAGTCCTCTGCGTTTGATCGCTAGCCAATTGCTAGCCAATATCAATACCCCATGATCACTGCATATCTCTGCGAAATCTCCGGGAGCCATGTTGGCTTTGAAACAACGATTAAGCCTCAGTCAAGACCTAAGATGCAGCTGCATGTTCAAAAGCGTAGGTACCCTGCGACTGGTGAACGCTGTCCACAATCCGATCTTGGGATGCTCGGTTGCAGGTTCTCAACACAGACAGATACGTATGACTTCGTGACTCGTTGCACGGATTTCAAAATTCAAATTATGGAAAAGAGGACCGGGGCTCTCGATACCTACCCGGTGTTCCGAAGCAATACTGTACCACAGAACTACCATGTTCAATATACAAAGCAAGCATCAAAGGAACAATACGGAAAGTGGAGAGCCAAAAGTATTCACGGGAGAAAAGCACCTATCGGGATGAGGAAAGCATGCCTTTAAAGTGGAGGTGGTTTTGCTTTTTATTCATTCTTGCTGTCGACTCCGTAGCAGAGGCATAGACGAGGGCGGCAAGAGCCTTGCTCGAGAGAATACGTGTCCGGATACTTTATCAGGCATATCCGAAGCAGACTCTTGTGGTCAGAATTCGGGCTACTGATGCGGTCGCATACGTCTTTTCATCGCCTGGGGTAGGCTTGGCATAAAAAACGTTGACGTGGACGGTCCTGAGGCCATGCTCGAGAGTTTGATAGGGCTGTCGTCTCCACCATGGCGGTCTCAAGCCTTTGCACGAGACTTTGGAACAGAGTACTCCGCAGGCGATACGAACGCTGCCTGATGTCGCGATTGTTGTTGGGTCCTGAGGGCCTTGAGGCATCAGCCGATGTTCGTCTTCCGAGAGAGCGGTTCAATTTCAACAAACTTTCTGCTCGAAAGATGAGGTTACTCTGCCGCTCCATACTTGAGATTAATGGAGGATTGGTGGGGACGCCTCGTGAGGGGGGAAAATAACGTCCAAAGGCGCTGGCTAACGAGACGGGCGCCATCTCGCCGCCACCACGCGCGCTGTATTCACCTTCGCGATCCCATTCCCACGCGCCCGTGTGCTCGAGCGCAGCACCCCGTACCAAGGCCGTCGTCGCAGTGAAAGAAGAGTGTAAACGATTTGAAGCCTGGACGATTCTTGCCGCCCGAGCAATCCGACGATCAGTCTGTTTTAGGATTCTGAAACATGGCGCGACCGCGGGAGCGACCGCGCTGGGGCCTGTCTCCCCCAATCGTTTCGCGTTCACTTCTCGACGTCCAAACTTGCCTCACTTTCAAGCATGCCTAACCTGGGAGGTCATCAATATTGGCCTGGAAGGGCCGCCTTGCAAAAAAGCAGATCCACTCGATGGTCTCCCCGCTCTTCAGCTTCCTATCGATGTGCTAGGCTGGATCGAGGGGCTAGCCGTGTTTCACCGTCTGCGGTAGCACAGCTGGGTGCAGTGGAGGAGGTGAAATTTGGGCCACTCAATCTCAAAAGTTATGAAGTGACCAGCCCGATGTTCCTTATTCTCGCTATTGTGACGCTCGGGACAATGCTAATTGAATAAAGCTAACCCTGTCCGTGTGGTATTCATACCTTTCCTCCCTCTCCCAGTTTTCAGACCTCTTCTTCTGTTTTCCTATTGTCGCTCTCTCGCCCTCACTTCTGCTATTCAGACTATTGTCGACGAGAAGAATTCTCCTGCCTCACGGCGCAGGACCTCTTCCTCAACGACAACCTACCTTTCTTTGCTGTACTTATCTTGAACCACCCAACTATACTCCACCGCTCGACGCGCCCTCTTTCTACGACTGCCGGCCAGCTTCCCCCAAAACCTCAACCACCTGCTTCTTCAGCCATAATTTCTACTGTCATCTCGACGCCTCAGAGATGGCCCTTCTTTCAGCAGAACATCTGGCCGGTCCAGGCTACATAATCCTCAATGTCATCCGTGCCCTGAACATCGTCACCCTGATGTCGGTAGTCGCGAGCAGCGTCGTCATGCTGGTTAAGACCTTCGTCGTCTCGAAGGTGCGCGAACTTCTTACCTGCTTCTGCGGCAAATACTGATAGCTTCCAGTTCTTCTTCTTCGACGCCACAAGCCATGTCATTACCGGAATTGCAGGCAGTAAGGCTCCGTTAAGCGACGAAACGTTGTGTGAAACATCGGTCGATCTAACAGTCTAGCAGTGTTCCTCATCGTATCCGAATGCTCCCTCTTTCGCGGCTATTTCGCGAGAAACTGGCCCCTGCTCAGCCCTAGCCATGGGTTTGTCGCCTTGGGTACCGCGATGGAGATCCTGGGTCTGAATCTGCTCGGAAACATGAACAAGGAGGCGACGAGCCAGAAGTCGCTTGGTCTACCGTTTTGGCGACTACTTCTCGCCTCAGGAATACTCGCCATTGTCATCGGATGCTTCAATGTCGTCGCCGTAAGTTACCTTAACTTTCCAAACTCGCCATATCCCAACTAACCGTTTCATAGAGCTTTGTTTTCCGCGACAAGTCCCGTCACATCACTGCTCGCCGCGTGCGTTCCCACGGCGCCATCACGCTCTCCGAGCACGGCGACATTGAATCCGATCTCAAGGCCATGAGCGTCACTACCCACCATACTGGTGCTAGCTCTTTCCGAACCGGAACACCCCCGATGCGCATGGGAACCCCACCAGTCAACATGGGCTCTCCCCAACATCTCGCCTCCCCGCAAAAGGAGTCTCGCTTCTCCCAGTTCAACTTCAGTCCCGTCCGCACTCTCCGAAACGCGCGTCAATCAATCCTCCCATCCTACCACAGCTCTTCGCCGCTCCGCGTGTTCGGCCATTCAAGATCATCCTCTACGTACTCCCGGTCGACATCCGGCGAGACCAAGAAGCCAATGAAGAAGAAGAGGGAGAGCTCTGTGCCGCGGATGCCGCTCGAGATCTCCGCCCCTCTGAACGTCAACCCTCAATTCGCGCACCTCGTCAAGCCGAATCTGGCACACCACCCCAGTCTGCGACGACCTGAGGGCGATGGCGCAAATGTCATCTAAGAGAGAGACGGTGGAGCAACCGTGGCTGGCACGAGGCCGGCAAGACCAAGACCGAGATTTACGATTATGATACCACTCTCCTCCCATTGTTTAACTTCTACTCTTTATTACCGCGTATGGCTGCTTCAGATGGAAACATTCGCTGGCAATGGCAGGATACATTAGGGCGTTCACGGCGCAACACTGGAAAACCTTGGAGGCTCATTGCTTTCGGTGGGTTTGGCGTTGACGGTTGACGGAGCTGTATGTACAGACCTACCGATCATATCCTGATATTGGGATGCAAAATCACGCCATCCTGTGCGACCAGATACCACTTCAGTTCAAAACAGAATACTTTCATGATGAGTCTTTGATATTGTGTGATCTTGTGATTTTGTACATATAAATTTTCATCTTGACATGTTGAGCACTTGAGAGTCAAGCCCACGTTCCAAACTACCCAGGCCCGGCCTTCAGCGACGCAGCTTTCATCTATAGGCGATCCCGTCAAAGGTGTCGTGCCCGTGAAAGGCCCCCACTGTCCCCCACTCCGCCAGGTGCAGTCCTACCATCTCTAATCATCATCGCCAATTGGATTCTGGAACGGATCGACCGCATTCCCATCCGGATCATACAACTGCAAAACCCTCCCATCATCCATCGTCAGACTCCACTCCTGCGTCACATACTATCACAAGTCAGCATATGCCCAAGCCCCTAACCCCTCTTCATCATTTCGTAACTCACATAACCGCCCCTGCCCCTCCTCTTACACCTCAGTACCACCCTGCCCTGTCTCCTGGTCCCTTTCACCCAGAAATTGATATTAATCCTGCCATGCACCTGATTGATCTCACCCCGTATCCACGGATACTTGCTCGCGAAGTAGATTTCGTCGCCTAGTTCGGCGCGCACGAGCGGATTCGTGCGCAGCGCGTACAGTGTTGAAGTCACGACCGACGACTCTTGTTTCTGGTAGTTGAAGAAGGCGAACATAGAGATGCTGAGGACGAGGACGAAGATCGGGAATGTGCGCTGCACTTGCTTAGGTATGAATGGTGGGAGACTGTGAGGTTGTAGAGAGGAATTTTTAGTATGGTTCGGGTTGTGGGTTCGTGTTTATGTTCATAGTTTTGCTGGGAGGGGGGATGGAAGGACGGGGATGCGTACGGTGGGAGTTCGCGGTTTGGTTTTCGCTCCATGAGAAGCTCGCCTTCCTTTGGCGGAGGTATGAGGGGTTCTGGAGGCCATGATGTTATGCTGTGCGGTGTCTTCCAGGGTAGAGCCGTGGGTTGAGGTGATGCGGGTTCGGTGGAGGCATGGCGGAGGGGAGCTATTCGTCGTAGGCATTGGAGGGCTGGTTGTGGGCGGGCGCGCAGGAGGGCGGCACTCAGTCGTGGAGGCGGCATGATTTCGCAAAAAATAACGAAAATCCAGTTTACAATTGGAAGGTTGGGAGTTCGCACTGGATTAATGGTGGTCGAAAGATCAATTGCTCATGCTTGGCAATGGGTTTTGCTTGGTTTGCAGGTCCGAGCTTGGGCCATCCTTCATTCAAATGGTGGATGTGAACGAGATTCTATCAACCTCACACATCGTTTGTCCCCCATTGATTGCATCGAGAAGCAGGCTAAAAAGGAAAAAAAGAAAGGGCCAATCCAGAATCGAACTGGAGACCTTAAGATATCCTACAGAATTTGCTGCAGTCCCACGCTCTACCACTGAGCTACTGGCCCAGTACTTGAATCATTGAACGACTTCAAATCTTCTTGAACTATATGGGTAAGAATTATAAGAAAAGTCTACGGCAATCCTGGATCTAGGGGACCGGGGTTTGTTCGCAGAGACTGACCACTGCTTTCTTTCAAGCCGTTTACCTAGATATTCCGGCTGTTGTTTGTGAACACGTCTCCCTTGCATTCACACAAAGGAGCATACGATCTTGATGGTCACATGAGCAGTAGAGATACGGATAAGAGAACAAATGGTGAGCACCTGAGAGCAAGTGGCTAGCGTTCACACCCTCGATGCTATCTGGCTGTGGAGATCTACGCTAAAAACCAGGTGAAGTGAATGCAAACTACAAATGAAGGAGTAATAAAAGGTATAGGAGGACCGTGCCGTTACAATACCAGATTATATATCACCAGTCACCAGTTACTTGCTGACTAGCTGACTCGATTACTAAGGTCACCATTGAACCTCAAGCTCTAACCTCACCCCGCAATCCATAGCTTCGCAAACAAGTCCAGGACGAGGGCTCGTACCGCATTGACCGTCGAATAGGCCCCAAGACCGTATGTTCAAATCAATGTTGTCTTGTCCAATTTGCGACAAATCGTGGAGCTGAGCGGAAATGTATACCCATTGGGAAAGCCAGCCCCTTCTATTTCCAGCCTGTGGCACATCACGACCGCATATTGCCTGAATCAGGCGTACCCCATCGGCCTTGGAAGATACAAACGGAGCTCAAACGCAAGCTTAGCGGCACTTCCCCGGACCCCAGACTCCAGACATGTGAGAGCGAACGACCGCCTACTTATCTTGTCGTGCGAGTATATTACATTTCCAAGATCTAAACCCCTCTCCATTCCCTCTCCATTCCCTCTCCACTCCCTCTCAAACCCTCCCTCAAAATGGCCGACAACAAAAAGTCCAAACCCAGCCCCTGGACCTCTTCCGTGACATCTCTCCCACCCTCTAAACGCTACATCTGCACACACAACTTCACCGGGCAATCCATCGTGCACTCCTCGCCCGCGCAACTCTACCTCGGCCGTCCCGGCGTCGGCGGGGCAGCGCGATCCTACGCTACCTCCTCCGTTCCCGCGAATCTCGCCGCCGACGCCGACATAGCCGCGTACCTATCTAGCACGGGTCCAACGTCGCACAAAAGCCACGACATCGTGATTCCCACTGGCTCAGGTGCGAATCTCGTTGTTGTGGACATTGGACCCGGCGGCGAGAGTCAGATGCACAGGACGGTCAGCATCGATTTTAGTATCTGTGTATTAGGCACTATAAAGATGGAGCTAGATGGTGGGGAAATATTGCATTTGAATCCTGGTGTATGTATTACCTACCATGGCTTACTTTCAATGTCTTGGCTAATGGGTGACTTAGGACCATGTTATTCAGCGCGGAACAATGCATAAGTGGATCAACGGCTCTCAGACTGAGGCCGCTCGCTTCATAGCAGTAACGCTGCCCTGTAATGAATTCGAGATCCCTGGAACAGGAAAAATGCTGAAGGAGGAGTTCGTAAAAGGGACTGGCGCTAAGAAAAGGGACGGAAGCAGATTATAGATGCGAGAGTGAACAAGCAAGTGGTAATAGAAAGATGTTCATGGCTAATCTCACAGTGGCCGTGGCTGGCGTCAAGAAATGATTATTGCAATGACCAGCCCGTCCTCTATCCGCTGGTGGTCTTCCCTCATATTGACTATGCCTCAAGCCTACCAACACACTTACACCATTGCCGAATGAGGCCGATCCAACAGAACCTGGGGGTTGGGAAATGCTCTCAACCCGTTACCCTGCTTAACCAGTGCCGGAAACAGCAAGTTTCATCAAATGATCCATAAAGGTCTGTAAACTGACATCATCGGTGAAAATTGTCTGCGCGGTCTGAGCAACACCCCCATAGGAGCCTGTGGTATGCGTTGTGGACGGGTTGAGCTTGGAGAGTAGGAAACGAGCTTGCGAGCCACCTGCATCGCAGACGATGAAACGTGGCAGCGGGAATCGGTCCTGGATCAAATCTTTGGCATCCTCCTTCGGTGCCTCAAGCAGTGTCCTGAAGCTGTCGTAGCCTTCTTGGTCCTGATAACCGGCTTTACGCCACTCCGCCATTGTCTCGCCGTGGAAGATGAGAATGTGGAAGAAGGTATCGAGCAGAAGGACTGTTTCGGACTGAATCGAGGTTGAATCGAGAAGGACAGGTTGGCTGCCTTCATGATCAAATCCATAGCTATCTAGAGTAGGCTGAATCATGATCAGGGAATTGCTGACGTCCTCGTGGTTGAGAACGTGTCGATAGAAGGCGGTCTCATCGGGGGAGTTGTTGAAGACTTGCAGGAACTGCGATCGGCGTAGGTGGAACATGAATTGAGGATATAGAGTGAAATTCTTTTCGAGTCTGTTCAAATTAGCGGAAGTGAAAAGGGAGCGACGTGGCACAAACCTAAAGGAAGAGGGATCATCTTTGCGGTATTCGGCGAAGCGTGAGCACAGCCGGATGAGCATTCGATCAACCCAACGTAGCACATCTGGTCCATCGTCTACCTCTGCCTTGAACACGGCGATTCTGGACATAAGAACGGCCGCTGATTCTTGATCGAAAGATTGGGCAATGGCAGGGTCGCCTGAAGGACCGCTCAGGTTGCGCGCAATGGTAGTGACTCTCAAATGGAATTGACCGGCGGAATGTTGGTAGTAGGTCAGAAATTGCATCATCCCTTGCTGTGGACCTTGTTGAAGCTGGTTTGGTCCCCCTTGGCTGGCAATCTCGAAATAAATACCGTAAGAGGCCTCCGGATCGATACCGCACATCTTCCAAGAGCAGGTATTGCCAATGCCGCATTCCGTTTCGCCGACTGATCCGGACTTTTTGTTCATGGATACGGCATGTCCGATCAAACCGGTAACCTTCAGTTCCTTGGTCGTCAGAACTTCCAGGGTGGCGTTGAACCCCATGAGGAGATTATCGTCGGCGTCCTTGTTGAAAACCCGGGCGAAGGACTGCTTGTACATGGACGAGGTGAAGCTGTCGGTCAAGATCATATGACCACCTGTCGAATTGGCGAGCCCCTTCATTTCAAGCAAGCCAACTTGATCAAGACAACCAGCGAAAATATCGACAATGTGTCCATTGTGCGAGACCCGTTTGGCGAGATTGTCGTAGAACTGACGCTGTCAGTATCATTTTGTATATTTGCACCACGATCGCACATACCTTTAATGCCTTCTTATAGTACTTGATGTTATCTCTGTCGATGTCGTGATGCGATCGGATAGGCTCTCGTAGCTCGGGGCCTACGACCATACCAGGTCCCTCTGTTGCAGGGCCACCACTGAAGAGCATGATCCTCCCACCCATATTGACATACTGCGTCTCCAGCAATCCAACGGCAACGCTAAGGGCAACACCGGTGCACCTCAAAGCACGCTTATCATTGGCGACCGGCCAGGGGTCCCTCTGAAGCTGCTCAAGGGCGTTGGTCAATTGGAATTCGCAGACAGACACGGGGAGAAGGAATCGAGCACCGGCACCGGTGGGCATTGGTGGTCGTCCGGGCTGCTGTTGCATGTTTGGTCGTGGGCCTAGTTGACCGAGCCCAAGCATCTCCTGAACCTGCTTGGATGTGTAGTCCTTGCTGCCCCTGAAAACGTAGGATTTGGCGCATTCGGTGTAACCAAGCTCGTGGACTTGCGCCTGCTCAGCGTCAGCTCGCTGCATAATCTTCAGCAAAAAGTAGGACCCACCATAGTTCCGAACGTGATCAATCCAACCAAGGCGTACGGTGGGAGCAGGCTCAAGCTCATGATGATTGAGTCCTTGAGTGCCTTCAAGCTGTCCTCCTCCTGGCAGGTATCTACAACGAACAGGAAAATGGGAGGAGAGGGCGCAGGCCTCTTGAGCCGGTACTCGATAGTGGTGCTACTCGGATGGTACTCCGGGGGGATTTGATCTTGCGAGATGTCATTGTAATGTGCGGGAAGGCCGTTTCGCTGGAGGCAGAAGGGACATATCCAAAGCTTGGCACGCGTGTCGAGTTGACTGCATGTATGTCAGCAGCGAACGACTGGCAGGCAGAGTCGAGCGCGTACCAATATGGGTTGAGGACCGCCCGACAAGGAGCCTTGCAAGAAACGGGCTCATATTGAAGCAGGGGTGTGTCCGTCTTCTCCTTCAACGGAGTATACAAGGCGCCAATGGGAACTGACGTATATTAGCACAGTGAGATTCGGCGAGACCCTGGAGGTTCGTACCAACGAGCCGCGATGCTTCCTGGGCCACGTTAGCATTCCCGCGTTCTCAAGACATGTCCCCGGCGAAGCGTACCATGCGCGAGCTTGGAAACGTGTTCCAACTGAGGCGGACTCCATCCCGGTCCTCAATCTCACTCCACTGCTCCTTCAGCCCCTCGTAGTCCATGGCGAAATGTGATCGGGTGTGGTCTGGAGGGGATGCGCGAGCTTGCGGTGGGACCGAGGCGCCCACAGTGCGAAATGGCGGGGAGGGAGCAGCGAAAGGTTGGGGTTTGAGCGTCGAGGTTGCGAGAGGCCCAGCGAGAGACTAAGTAGAGGGGTGGAGACTGGATGTGGGTGTAGGCTGCAGCCAAAGCTCAAAGAATGCGACGTTTCCCGACAGCTTGCCTTGCCTTGCCTTGACGGTGCGCTGCGTCGTTGAATGATGGCGCCCATGCGGCCAGATTGGACATTCCAGACGCTAGGCCCGACACGGCTAGCGGCGAAATCCCCCGGCGAACGTCTTCGGACATCCGAGTTTTCTGCCCTTCTCTCTTCTTCAACCACCGCCAGCTTACATACACTACTTAACGGCAGCCTCGAACCCGCAGTGTCGAGGCTGTTTTCGCGCTGCGCGTAGAAGAGAACTGGCCCATGGCTGGGCGCCCGATCTGGAAAACTCATCCCGAGTATCTTGAGAGATTGGGAATCAGCAGAGGTCACATCCATTCGCCGTGCACACGAGTCGGTGTTGCACGCCATCGAACACGCGGGGGAGCTGGAAGTTCGTGAAGTGATGCTGCATCAGAAGCCAGAGCCTGTCCCAGGCGAGAGGCATGCATTTCCAAACTCCAGCGTGCTACACAGGCGTGCCCAAGCAGCTTAATGTTATACAATACAGAACGCAGCCATCCTCTACAGATGCATATCCCTGCGCCATTTCTCCTCGGGATAGACCTTTCTCTTGTCCGGAAGCGGCTCCTCTTTCAGGTCCCTCATCTTCTCCACCATTTTCCCCAACTCTGACACCCCATTGTGCCGATATCGCGTAACCTTCTTCACATTCATTGCTGTGAGATTGTTGACCTCCTGTCCTTCCTTGAGCTGCGCCAGAGTCTTTGCCGTCATTGCAAATCGCATGTCTCGAGGACCGTCCACCAGTTCCAGGATCGCCGATTCCGCTTGGTCTTCCTTCGTTGGCTCGATGCGAAGCACGCGCGTGTAGCCTCCGGGTCGGTCTTGATAGCGTCTTCTTATCTCTCCAAAGAGCTTGGGCATGATTTCATGAGGTGTCTGCGAGCTGTAAGAGAAAGGCTAAGAAGCGAAAGTGCGGTGGTGTCGTACGAAGAATATCTGCTCCGCTCGCCGTCTTGTCGCCTCTGTATTCTTTTTCCCCAGTGTGACCAGACTCTCCGCCAGCCTCTGCGCCTCCTTCGCCTTGTGCCATGTCGTTGTTATCGACTCGTGCTTGAAGAGGGATGTGACGAGATTTCGCAGGAGAGCTTGCCGATGCGAGGAGGAGCGGCTAAGATGCCGGTATTTCATGTGTCCACCCGCCATTATTGCAATTCCCCGAAGTAGTTGAGACGAAGGAGGAGTGAGCAAATGGAGCGGGCTATGGGCTGCTCATCTTTAATCACTGCCCAATTGCAGTCGCGAAGCCCGGCCGGTCGGCAACCGGCGAAAGGTTTCGCCGCATCGCCGAAATGGATTTTCGCGTTGCTGCCACCTGCACGTGACTATTATTAATGCGTCTGAGCGTGTTTTGCTCTTAACGCGTCCTGCGCGTCTTCCATTTAAGTGCCATCCGCTCACCGCTCGGAGTCTTCTCCTCTCAACCACCACCCCAACACACAAGATAGCCATATTCCCTTGTACCTCCAAAGCCTTCAATATGTTTGTCTTCAAGCGTGGTAAGTATTGGAGCCTCACCAATTTTCAATTGTTCTTTCCCCCCCCCCGTTGCTTTCCTGCATGTCGTCGCCAGGACTGACCGTGCATTTCTAGATGGACGCAAGGAACGCGTGCAGTTCGACAAGATCACAGCCCGTGTGTCCAGGCTGTGTTATGGCCTCGACCCAGAGCATGTTGATCCCGCTGCAATCACCCAGAAAGTCATCTCTGGCGTGTACCAGGGCGTGACGACGGTCGAGTTGGACAACCTGGTAGGCCCTCTTCTCCCCCGAGTATATGTACCAAGCCAGTACTGACTACATCAGGCGGCTGAGACAGCAGCATACATGACTGTCACTCACCCAGATTACGCCATTCTTGCCGCTCGCATCGCCGTTTCAAATCTTCACAAGCAGACCAAGAAGCAATTCTCTGCAGTGGTCAAGGACCTACATGACTATATCAACCCCAAGAACGGGAAACATCAGCCGATGATTTCCGAGTCTGTGTACGACATCGTCATAAGGAACGCGGATGATTTGAACTCTGCTATCGTGTACGATCGCGACTTCAACTACCAGTTCTTTGGCTTTAAGACCCTGGAACGCTCATATCTCCTCCGCATAAACGGCAAGATTGCTGAGCGTCCACAACACATGCTCATGCGTGTAGCCGTTGGCATCCACGGCGAAGACATCGAGAAGGCCATCGAGACATACAACTACATGTCCAACAAATACTTCACACACGCGTCTCCAACGCTTTTCAACGCCGGAACACCCAACCCACAGATGTCCTCCTGCTTCCTCATCGATATCAAGGATGACAGCATCGAAGGCATCTACGACACGCTGAAGACGTGCGCTATGATCTCCAAGACCGCTGGCGGTATTGGTCTCAATGTTCATCGCATCCGTGCCACCGGCTCATACATCGGTGGAACGAACGGAACGTCCAACGGCCTCATCCCTATGCTTCGTGTCTATAACAACACCGCTCGTTATGTCGACCAGGGTGGCAATAAGCGCCCAGGTGCTTTCGCCATCTACCTCGAGCCATGGCACGCCGATGTCTTTGGCTTCCTTGATCTTCGCAAGAACCATGGCAAGGAAGAGATCCGCGCCCGTGATTTGTTCTACGCTCTGTGGATTCCTGACCTCTTCATGAAGCGGGTCCAGGATAATGGAGAGTGGACTCTTTTCTGCCCGAACGAAGCCCCTGGGTTGGCCGACGTCTATGGCGACGAGTTCGAGGAGCTGTATCACAAGTATGAGGCCGAGGGACGCGGACGAGAGACTGTGCGCGCCCAGAAGCTCTGGTACGCCATCCTCGAGGCCCAGACCGAGACTGGAAACCCGTATATGCTCTACAAGGATGCATGCAACCGCAAAAGCAACCAGAAGAACCTCGGAACTATTCGCAGCTCTAACCTCTGCACCGAGATCATTGAGTACACCGCACCCGATGAGGTTGCCGTCTGCAACTTGGCCTCGCTTGCACTCCCTGCGTATGTGGACATGCAACGTGGCGAGTATGATTTCCAGAAGCTCCACGAAGTCGTCCAGGTCGTCACTCGTAATCTGAACAAGATTATCGAGGTCAATCACTACCCGGTTCCTGAAGCTCGCAACAGCAACTTCAGACACAGGCCTGTCGGTCTTGGAGTCCAGGGTCTTGCGGATGCCTTCCTCGCCCTGCGCCTGCCCTTCGACTCTCCCGAAGCAAGGAAGCTCAACACCCAGATCTTTGAGACCATCTACCACGCTGCTCTCACATCGTCTTGCGATCTGGCCAAGGAACTTGGTCCATATGAAACTTACGAGGGCTCTCCTGTCTCGCAGGGCATACTTCAATATGATATGTGGAATATCACGCCCACCGACCTCTGGGACTGGGATGCTCTCAAGGCAAAGATCGCACAGCATGGTGTTCGCAACTCGCTGCTTGTTGCCCCCATGCCTACTGCCTCCACATCCCAAATTCTTGGCTACAATGAATGCTTCGAACCATATACCTCCAACATCTACTCCCGCCGTGTTTTGGCCGGCGAGTTCCAGGTCGTCAACCCCTGGCTCCTGAAGGATTTGGTTGACATGGGCCTGTGGTCTGACAACATGAAGAACCGCATCATCGCCGATGGTGGTTCCATCCAGAGGATTCCTAACATTCCCGATGAAATCAAGGCGCTATACAAGACCGTGTGGGAAATCTCCCAGCGTACCATCATTCAGATGGCCGCTGACCGTGGCGCCTTCATCGATCAGTCCCAGTCGCTCAACATTCACATGAAGGAGCCTACCATGGGCAAGATTACATCGATGCACTTCGCCGGATGGAAGCTTGGTCTCAAGACCGGCCTCTACTACCTCCGAACAATGGCCGCCTCTGCTCCTATTCAATTCACCGTCGACCAGGAGGCTCTCAAAGTCACCGACGCAAATGTGGCTCGTGTGCTCAACAGCAAGAGGAGAGGCTTCGCTAACGGCTTCGTTGGTGGAAACGTGGCGAACTCGCCTTCTCCGTCAGCCGTTCCTCGACCCATGTACATGGCAAAGACTCCCAATGGCGCAGCCAACGGCGTCATCACACCTTCTGCCACTCCACCCCTAACTTCGGAGAACAAGCGTCTGTCCAGTGGCCCCAAGGATAGCGCTCTTGCTTCTAAGCCTTTCACAGCAGATGCCGAGGAGGGTGACAGCCCCAAGTTACTGACCTCTGATCCCGATGGCAAGCCTGCAGACGAAGAAGCTCTTCCCGAGCCAGCTGTGAAGCAGGATGAGGACAACGATGAGGAGAGCGGTGCTCGTGAAGGAGACATCTACGCTGATGCAGTGCTTGCTTGTTCGATAGAAAACAAGGAGGCCTGCATCATGTGCAGCGGTTAGACTATGGACGTGTCTGTCTAGGATTAGACGTATGGAGAGCGGGCGACTGCTTTGTATTATGGCGTTACGGTTTTGCGATTTGGGGGTTGGCTACCACGAGGAGGAATGAGATTATGTTATGAGTTTGGATGGCTTATCGGGACTATTATTCACGCGCTCATTAGCTCACTTACCCCCTAATAGTTGTAGCAAGAATCGGATTACTACTTCAACGGTATAGAGAACGGGGTGATGCTGGATGTGTGAATGACCTGCGTTTTGTGTTCTTGCAAACATTGAACCGAGGGACGGAAATGTCCCGTAGTGACACCGCACGCCCTTCGTGCACGCCCTATCGTACTTGATCAACACGTAACTAAAACCTTGTTCCTTCCACACCAATACTCATCTCGTCGTGAAAGCAGGAGGAAAAGTAAGTCGCCGCTCTGCTTTCTATTCTGTCCTCCAACTACTAATCCCCCAGCCCACAGTTTCCCACCACATTCTCCTCCGCCCTCGACCCCACATCACCCCGCAACGTCAAAGTCAACACAACACGACATATGCTCTCCCTGCTCCCACGACCACTCTCCCTCACCCGATTCCCGTTGCTCGTGAAAACCGCACAGCCTCTGTCCCGCGCTCTCCCGAGATTACAAATTTCACAAACGACCCGTAACCAATTCGCAATCCGCAAAATGACAAGCGCGAGCGCACCGCTTCAGGAATGGCTGGTCATCGCGCCGGACTTTGATGGCGCGCTGCAAAAAAGGTTGAGTGTTAGACAGGAGCATTTGCAGGGTTTGGGGAAGGATCCTGAGACTTTTTGGCTGTGGGGTGGTATAGTTCCTCTTTCTCGTTTTGCGTATGAGCTTTGACGTAGTGTTTGTTCGTCTACGAGATAGATTGGCTGACGTGCTACCCATGTTTGCAGGTGCGATGCTCGACGAACCCCTCAAAGACGGCGAAGCGCCCAAGATGAAAGGCTCAGCTATGTTGATTGGAGCGAAGACAAGGGAGGAGGTGGTCGAGAGACTGAAGAATGATGTCTATGTCAAGGGCGAAGTGTGGGATTGGAGCAAGGTGCAGATTATCCCGTTCAAGAGCGCGCTGCGGAAGGCCTTGTAAGGTGGAAAGCAAGGTAACTACGGGGAAAGGGTTTGGTGACGGCTGGGACAGAACATGGCACGCGTAGTGGGGAGATGAACTAAGAGATGGAACAGAACGGGGATATGGAGTGAACTCATGGCGGATCTGTACATACGTATACCCGAAAAGGAGGAGGCCGCCAGGGAACAGCCTCGGCGAAATGATGGGCGGGAATAAATCTTGATGGCAGGGTGAATTGCTTCTGCATCTTATATCATGCATTTCTTGATTATGACAAGATACCATATATTGTTCCATGCCTTGAACTCATTCCAATGATCGAACTTTTACACGATCGACAATGACGAGGTGCCACGAAGACATGCTACCTGTACAACGAATACTGCAATCCACCACTCCTATGCAATATGCAAGGGTAACAAATGGCCACCAAAAAGGGGTATAATACTTCAACGCCACACTCAAAAGACCCAAAACGCCATGTAACAAATGCTCACTTCCCCAATCGATGTATAATCACAAGTAGAGGCTTCCTCAAAGCATCCTTCGACCGACTTTGTACACGACCCTTGCTCGTGGCAATTTGCCGTTTATCTGGGGTTTGATTAGCGCTCTTTTTCTCAGCTTGTATAAGCGTTGAGCTTACCAATGTTCCGTCACGGAACGCCAAGTGACCCTCGTAAATGATCGGAATAGGATTCTCCGGAAGGTCCAAAATATCTCTGAGACCCTTCTCCACTTCCGGAGACCGCGACCCTTTGGATCCATTCCGCTCAGGTCGATGCCGCGGTGTTGGATTGGCCAACTGCGCTCGTTGCCGTGAACTGGCTAATTGATCATGAATATCCCGGCCCCGATTTCGAATGAACGGCAGAACTGAGCCGAAAGTTTCTTTCCGTGATGGTCGTTTTTTTATCTCCTCAATCTTTTGGTTGATTTCTGGGCGCGTCATATGTTCGATGGACGGCCGAATGAATTCGGGATAGGCTTTGTAGAAGTCTTTCTCGAGCCTCATGTGAGGGCCGAGGTCGTCAAAGGGGGTTCGTTTACGCCTGGGATCGGCCTCGCGACTGGGCGTCAGATGCTTCGGGAGTTTTGGACCCGGCCGGGTTTGCGTGTTCTCTCCAATGTCTGAAGGTGTGGGATTGTGATTTTTAGACTCTTGTATGGTTTGCTGCGGAGCTGGTGTAACAATTCCAGATTGGCCCGTTAAGTCGGGTGCCTGCATGTCGATGTGTGCTCCCAAACTATCATGCTCAATCTTCCCACAATATTGTGGAAACTGCTTCTCGTATCGTTTTCTTGTGGGCTGGTCTTGAAAGCTCCACAAGTGACTGCCCCTGCCCCCTTCAGTCCTAACTTTTCGAAAATCGTCGTGTGAGGAGAGAACGGCGGCGGTATTGTTTATCCATATTTTCTCTCCTCGATCCCTGTACTCCTTGTGTCGTTTTGGAAACTCTCCCGCTATCCATGTGCTGATATCTTTGGAAGTCAATGCAACCCCCCAGGGAGCGAGTAATGCCATGCCAATCATCTCGCGAATGGTGTAGGATCCGGGTTTCTTGCCTGTGCCGGTGGACAAGCGTCTCTGGTCAGGATTAGATAGCCCGTTCAATGTGCTTGCACTATCTGCTTCAGAGATGGTCTCTGAGAAACTAGCAAATTTTCGCTTCTGAAGCCTCGATGCAGAGCCAGAATCATTGGCAAGGACATCCTTCACGAGTGAGTTTGATAGAGTGGCTGGAGTCATATCGAGGGCGGAGGTGGCCTCCATGACAGGTGTACTTGTAGTAAAATGCCGAGGCGTGAAGTCCGGAAGCGAATGATCAGTGGCAAGAGATGAAGTAAGAGCACCCTCCTCTTCCCTCGTCTGAAGAGTTTTGGCGGTCGGTGTAACCAGCTGATCGCCGTTAACCCCATCTTTCTCTTCATTTATCCAGGCGTGGTTGTTGACCGCTACATGTTCATTGCCTGCTGCTACTGGGAAAAGATCAGGCTCTTCCTGAGCGACGGGACTGCCTGTACTTTCCACATTGACTGGGGGAGACTTTTCGAGTGGTATCCTATCCGTAGACTCAGAGACTTTGGCTACTGATATCTTTTTTGCCACTATTTTCTTTGATGCGGTACCGAGCAGACCACCTGGTCCAAAGGGTGTTGGGAAGCTTGCCGGAATATATGACGGTTCTGGATCCGGGGGAGCTGGTTGTACATTAACGTTCATCTCTTGTGAATCTGCGTGAGGTACTGCCGTAGATTCTGGCGTTTCTGGAATTGACTGAATGGACTCGTCGTTGTCCAGACTTGTTCGCCTTAGCTTACATCCTTGACTACGTTCGTTAGTAGAGGAACAAATTGTTGACAGGTCAAACGGGACTTGCCAAACTGCCCTGTTCTCCCCAGGCTTGGTGAATATCCGCTTGTTTTGGCACTTGCAGCATATGAACTGGGAAGCTTTCATCCTTAGCTGTGATTGGGTAACAAATTGAGAGCTGTCATCTAGGTCAGCGGGGCTGCTCCTAGAGGCGCCGTCCATCTGCAACTCCATGGGAACTTTGCTATCGGGCGGAATCTGACTCGATTTCTGGGTAGGCGTGTTGGGAATTTCAAAGCGTTCCTTCTCCGTACTCATTTCAGATGGACGCCGTAGCGTATCCGACGAGGCATTGGACAAAGCAGAATCAAGAATCATGCGATCTAGTTCATCATCTCCAAGCTCGTCTAGCAGATCATCCTTTACGCCCCACCTGCGATTCCCAACAGCCCCAATTTTAGGAACATTACCGACCAAGTGAAAGCCACCATCCGTAGTTGAAGGCTTGCTCACCACAAACGACACATCCTTCGTTAGATTGGAGTCAGCGGACGGTGTGCCTACAGACAATGCTTGCATAGACTTTTCCACATCTGGAGTTTCGCCATTCTTTGGCACTCGAGAAGATACCTTGTCCACGACAACTCTGGGTGGGAGGGACGGCCGAGGGGCGGCGGGAGGGGAAGACTGCAGTGGAAGTGTCCTGCCCAGATCCGTGGGAGTAGGTGCTGATGTATTCAAACTCTTCCGTGCCTTCCGAATACAGACAAAGCAACGCCAAGAATTTCTGTCACGGATCAGAAAGGAACGGTTAAAGGAGCGAGGATCTTACCTGGACTGACTATCCTTTAGAGCTGGCTTGCGACACCCCTCGTGGAAATGTCGCTTCAGACAACCCGGACACAGAAAGAGTGGATTGAACGAGTGGACGACGCCTTTTTGACATACTTTGCACTTGCGAGCATCCCCTTTGGCGGAGCTAGTCGAGGAAGCAGACGGCGCGATGGCAATTGAGACGGATCGTGCATCTTCATCTCTAGCCGGAGGGCGGGGGTTGTCGTTGGTACGAGTTGAAGGCAGAGCATATTTTTGCGAATTGCGATGCTGCTGCCGCTGCGCAGACTTTGCAATGATGCTGGGAACAGCAAACAGGCCGACCGAGGGGGCAACAGGCGGTGCGTAATTGCTTCCATTAACTTGAGTCGACCCAGGCTTGGGGGCTGGCCCGTCTTTGTCGTGGGAAGGATGCACGCGAGTCCCATTGGTGGGTTGTTCCGTCCACTTTGAACCGATATGCTCAGAGCTCCTCGCAAGTAGATTGGATAGCCGCTCTTTGCGAACGACACTGGAGCCCACCTCCAATCGCTGGCGCTTCAATGGCGGCGGAGTTATTCGAGGCGGAGTTCTGGCTCTCTTACTACCTGGCCGTGGCGTATCCTGTCCGCTCTTCGCTGGACCATTGCCGGCGCCCTCCAAGCAGGCAGGCGAGCTTCGCAAACGATTGACGGGGCCGGCACTGTGGAGGGCGTGGTTGCGAGGGGCTTTGCTTCTGTTGGAGGCCTTCGAGGTCGTGAGAGCGTTCGTAAAGCTTGTCGAAATTGATCGCTAGCGGATGGTCAGCTCGAACTAAAAAACACCAAATATCGTCTCCTCGCGGCATGGTTGGAGATAGTCCAAGCTCAGATCTTTTCAGTTTATATTTTAGTCAACACTTCGCTCCCTTGGAGGCTGCCGCTCGTTCGGTGAGGTCCGCGAAACAGGCCCGCCAGCAGAATGCAAGAGAGCAACCATCCAAGGGAATTTCGCGATATGCCCTTTTACCAATGGTCATCACTGCGGGCGGAGAACATGCAATTAGAAAATGGGAATCTTGAAGTCTTACCTGTCCATTGCGCATCTCCGGCAAACCCCGTCCTGCGAGTGACATGGAGGCATGCCTGGATACGAGGGATCCGCCGTTGTCTGCGACGCTCATCGCGCATGTGGTGCACGCGTCTCAAAAAGGGAGTGGGCAAACAAGAGAGGTCGCTCGCCTCGAATCGGCCAAGCAGACCTTGAAGGTTGGGTCGTCATGCGAGGTGGTGGTGAGGTTGTGCAGGGCGAATTGGTTTGTTTACGAGAGTCACGGTCGCGAGTGTCGATGGCGGGACGCAAGTCTAGGAAAGGGCAGGCGTGACCGCGGTTGGGGAAGCCGCACAATCACGTGCAGTGCCCGCCACCGCCACTCCCGCCCCACCAGTCGGGCTGAATGCATCGCGCTAATCTGGTCAACACCAGAGCTGCTGCATGTGTCCTTTATTTCTCCCCTTTCCCGTGATTCCCTGGGCCCAAGGACGGCAGCAGTCTGACCAGCCATGGATTTCCTGAAGTCCGCCGTTGCCTCGGCAATCTCAAAGGGTCCAGCTTTTGGGTACGCATTTGGCGACCGAGTGGACATTGACGAGTCTATTTGGACCCTGTACAATGGCACAAAGCGAGTACGGCCTAGGATAATCTACTGTGCATTCTATTCGTGCCTATTCGCTGACCTGGAACGCTTAGGAAGATGGGTCAAAATGCAGCATCTTTTCTTTCGAAGTCAACTCGAACAAGTCGCGACTTCCCCTCGCTCGAAACGCGCTCCGTAAACTGCGCACTCTCCGCCACCCCGGCGTCATAAAAGTGCTGGACACTGTTGAGGTACAAAATTTGGGGTGTAGGAATCGGGCCGCAAGCTAAGGCGCCGCAGACAGAGTCGTACATTTATATCGCAACGGAGAGGGTCAGCCCGCTCAATTGGCAAATTAAGAGGAAGAGTCTTGCCGAAGAGACGCTGAAATGGGGTCTGCATAATGTTGCCGTAAGGACCCTTGAAATGGGTAATGAGGCTATGCTGAAATTTTCGGGACCAGAAAACTCTGAAATTCATCAACACCGACGCCACGTCCGTTCATGGCTGCATCCGCCCCGCCTCGGTCTTTCTGAGTGAGAGCGGGGAATGGAAGCTCGGGGGGTTCGAAGCTCTGAGTTCTATGAAGGAGGATGACGCGATGTTGCCGGTAAGTGGACCATCAGTCTCTTGGGGCGAACGCTGACTTCAAGCCAGACCTATGGCAGCCTCATCCCAGATGCCAACCGATACATGGCACCCGAAATTACCAAAGGTGGATGGGAAGTCATAAAACAGAATCCCACACATGCGGTAGATGCGTACAACTACGGGACTCTAATCTTCGAAGTCTTCAATGGCGGTTTCTCAGGGAGTGATCAGCTGGGCCAGATGAAGAGCATACCTCCAAGTATGCATCAGAGCTACAAGCGCCTGCTCAACCCAAACCCCAAAGCACGAATGAGTGTCGGCCAATTCTGGGACCAGGGTCGACGGCTAGGAGGCTTCTTCCAGACCCCGCTGATACAGGTCACGGACGATATCGAATCTTTAGGTCTCAAAGCCGATGCCGAAAGGGACGAGCTGCTCGGGAAACTGGATGAAGTTGCAGATGACTTTCCAGCGGACTTCTTCAAGATGAAGGTCTTGCCCGAACTACTCAAATCTGTTGAATTTGGCGGCGGTGGTGCGAAGGTCTTCGGGACGGTCATGCAGATAGGAACGAAACTGTCTGACGAAGAGTACGAAGCCCAGATCACACCTGTCGTTGTCCGGCTTTTCGCGAATCCGGATCGAGCAATACGAGTATGCCTTTTGGACAATTTACCTCTGATGATTGATCGACTTCCCCAGAAGATCGTCAACGACAAGATTTTCCCGCAGATGGTCACCGGATTTAGCGATGTTGCCCCTGTAGTACGAGAACAGACTGTCAAGGCTGTGCTTACAGTGGTCCCCAAGCTGTCAGATCGTATAGTCAACGGCGAACTGCTACGGCACCTCGCAAAAACGTCGAACGATGAGCAACCCGGTATCCGAACAAACACTACTATCTGCCTAGGAAAAATAGCCCGCAACCTCGGCGCCAATACAAGGGCCAAGGTCCTCTCCGCCGCTTTCCAAAGATCCCTGCGAGACCCATTCGTCCATGCCAGGAACGCCGCTCTCCTTGCACTTGCCGCCACCTCCGACCTCTTCAGCGAGGACGACTGCGCGACCAAACTCCTCCCCGTGATGTGCCCATCACTCGTCGACAAGGAAAAATCAATCCGTGACCAAGCCAACAAAACCGTCGACATCTACATCGCCCGGATCCGCAAATTCTCTTCAACAATGCCCGACACCATGCTCCCCTCCCCCTCCGTCTCCTCCGCTTCCGCCACTGCTCCGCGAATGGGCACCCCCGCCAACGACGCTGCTGGCTGGGCGGGCTGGGCCATATCATCTTTCACCAACAAGCTCACCACCGCAACCGGAGACATGATAACAAGCAGTATGAGTGCCGATCAATCATCCCAACCACGCTCTGCATCCGTCCCGCCACCAATACCAACCGCAAATAAACCTCCTCCACCCCTAGCCTCGAGATCCGGAATGACGCTCACGAAACACAGCACTATCATCCCGGCAATCGCGTCCCCAGATACTTCAACCGGGTTCGAGGACACGGAGGATTTCGCGGATGACTGGGGCGGGTTTGGCGATGACGATAATAGCAAGAATAACGGTACAAATTCCAACAACAACAAGAGTGTGGATGAAGACGAAGACCCATGGGCATCCCCCGCCCCGACTTCAACAACGTCGTTTGAAGACAAAGGCGAACCCGATTTTGCAGGGTGGCTCGCCGCACAGTCGAAACAGAAAGCGAAGAATCCGTTGCCGAAGGGGTTGGCGAAGTCGTCTGCGACCAAGCCCGCTGCTGCGAAGATGTCGAGGCCGACGGTCGGCGCGAGAGCGAATACAGAGTGGCCGAGAGCGAAGCCCGAGAAGAAAACTGTTGTTGCGCCGAAGAAGGAGGTCAAGAAGGTGGAGACAAAGGCTGCTGAGGACGAAGAGGAAGGGTGGGGGGATGCTTGGTAGATAGCTAGTCTTGCCCTGTGGAGAGAAAGAGGTAGTACTACCCATGAGATATGTGTATATGTAGCATTGCGCAGGCGTTGATAGACAGGAAAGGGGTTGCGAGTTAATGGTTTTGAGCACACACATACCATGAGCAATTCATTATGCTTCGGTCTCACTACACATACACCATCATACAGCCTTCGAAATGCCAGCAGCGGCGCCTCCGTCGCGAAGGACTATTGTTCTCAACCCCCAACCTCCACCATCTGCGGCTCCTTATTCTGTTTTCCGACCAACTTCTTCGCCTCCATAATCTCCTGCCGGCTCATTCCCATATTCCCCAAATACTCATTAAACGCCCTCAAAATCCTCTCCAGGCCCTCTTTCAAACTATCCAACACAGCATCCACCTCTGGAATCTTCTTCCTCTGCGCCTCCGGCTTGGCCAGGCAGTCGACATCCGTCCAGTGGACTTCCAGACCCTGCATGTACACCTCGATCTTTGTGATGACTTCCGAAAACTGCCGGATAATCTCCGGAACCTTGTCCTTGAACTGGCCATACTCGTCTTCGCGGAGCGAAGCCACCGTCAGGTTTGTGAGGGCGGTAATGGCATTCATAATGGCCGATTGTCGGGAATAGGGAGCTCCGTTGATGATGGAGTTGGCTATGCGACGGATGCAATTTCGCCAGGGCCAGCCGATGGGCGACGCTACGAATCTGGCCTGCCAGACGGTGAAGAAAGATTCGGCCTGGCGGGTACCTTCGGTGAGCTGGGTTTGGCCCTTTTTGAGCAACTCGCGCGCTTTTGAATCTGCGGCGTTTTGGGGCGAGCTGTGGGCGCGGGCGATTTTGCTGGTGATGGTATCGAGCTTCCCCAGGCGAGTTGTTGGGAGAGGCTCTGGGGCGATTATTTGGCCCTGTTTGAGCGGTTCGGATATGCGAGGTATGAGGGCCAAGGATGCGGGGTTGGTAGGTTGAGCTTGTGCCGCGGAGGCTGGAGCTCCAAGAACGTTGTCAATGCGATTAACAACGTTCTTGATTTCTTTCAGACACAGATTTGTAACCTGTTCGTACGTGGGCCCCTTCTTGCGTTCGAGGTCGCCGAATAAAGATTTACGACGGGCGTCGAACCGATCTGTGATCATGGCGAGTTCCCAAAAGGCAATATTCTGTATACAGTCAGCTCCACAGCCGTCTATAAAGTTTTCCCGTACTGACGTTCACCTGCCCCTTCTTCGACTTGAGTCCGTTCAACAGACTGCCATTCGGATCCTTAGAGTCGCTTGTGATGGGCTGGTCCTTTTTCAACGGCTCCTCGGAGATGTAGAGATCGAAAGTCACATTTGTGAAGTCCCAAAGCAGCGCGAGCAAGAACCCTTCAGCCGCAAACATGCCTACCAGATTAAAGAAAGGTGGCAGACCGGTGGGTTTTGACGCCTTTGCCAAACTGATGCCGAAGCGCATGAACCAGTAGTACCAGCTCCAAAGAACCCAGCGGAAGCCGAAGAAGTACACAACGTTGCCACCAACAAAAGTAAAGATCATTGTCCAGAAGGCCCGCGGCCCGATGATGTAGCACTTCTGGATCAGCCGGTCGGAAGTCGACTTGGATTTCGGTGCGAGAGCAGAATCTGTCTCCTTGCGTTCCTGCTTCGGCTTCAGACCCGGCACATCGATGGTATCGTAATCCTTCCACAAGTGAAACACTGCCTGGGCCACGGCGAGGGCGATGAACAGATAGCGGAGGTACAGCGGCCGTTCGTTCAGCTTGATTCTCTCATAGAGCTTCCCCTGGTCCGTGAAACCCAGCCTCGCCTCACCCGGTCGGGACCAGACATATACTTCGCCGTAGAACCATGCTGAGAAGCTGTATATGGCGAGCGTCGCAAAGGTGTTGATGGAAAGGGCCATCTCAGTGAAGGTTTTGTAGGGGGTCGCGTAGTTCCGCTTTCCTACGTGCCACTGTGACACGCGCAGAACGTATACGGAGAGGGCGGGTATGAATAGTAATAGCGCACGCATGCCGACGGGACCAAAGGGGAAAACAGCCCAGAGTACTAGAGCATGTTAGCAGCAGTGGAAATCAAAGGGCAATCTGCTTACGGCTATCCCACTGGCCCATCCATATGGCGATGGCATAACAAAGTCCGAATGTGTAGATGCTGGCGCTCATGAACCGCCGGTGCAGAGCCGGGGTCATGAAGTCACGGTACGGCCGCGTTGGAATTATCGGAGATGCCATTGCGGCGGTGTTGGAGAGGGGCGGAGGTTGTTCAAAGGGTACTAAATACCATGGCACGTGAAAGGAAGGTGGTCGGAAAGCAAAGCGCCCGAATGAGAGACGAGAAGAAAAAGGGCGTGGACGGGAGTGAATTGGCTGCTCTTTGGCGTCTTTGTCGAGGCTCTTCAAACAAACACTCGCAGGCGGCCGTCGTCGGGAGAACCGCGCTCAACCTCCGACATTTCCTGTCACGTGCGTGCATTATGGCTTGGCGCCGCGGCTGCTGGTGCCGTAGTGAGCTTCGTCATTCGCCGCGACATGGCCTCCATCCTTCCAGGTAACGACATTCACCCATACCACCTCACCCCCCATCATCGTAGCCTCTGCCGACCGTCGCTCGCTTTCACTCTCTAAAGCGCTAGATCGCAACACACAGTCGTCGCCGTCTATCTTATCGCTTTCCTTCGCGCCCCAGCCGCAGTCATGTCGTTCCAGCAATCCTCCGCAATGGAGTCGCAGCCTACGACATGGCGAAGAGAAGACGACCCGCAGTACGCCGACGACCCAGAGTTTCGCGAGTTCACAACTCAGCTCTCCGACAAGCTCTTCTCGCTCACATCGAACATCTCCCGGCTCTCCAGCCAAATGGCGCTGCTTGGAACAAAGCGAGAGACGGAGCGGGTGCGGGAACGAGTGCGCGAGATCATCGATGAGACGTCAAACAGCTTCAAAGAGATTGGAGAGGGCCTAAAGAGAGTCTCGACTTGGCCCGACCTTGGGGTATGCTCCAGCCCCCCGAAGCCCAACTTGGGTCACACAGCAAACTAACGGAGCATGTAGCCCTCGCAAAAGTTCACTCAGGGAAAGCTTAACCGCGAGTTTAAGGCCTCCCTCACCGAGTTCCAGCAACTCCAGCGCCAAGCTATCGAAAAAGAAAAGGCCTCCGCTTCGGCCGCCCGCGCCGCCCTCCAGGACCAATCTTCCCCCACGCAAGAACAAGGCGGCAGTTTCCAGCAGCAGCAGGAGCAGGAGCAGCTGCGACTCGCATCACAGGACGAGGTCGACTTCCAGGAATCCATGATTATCGAGCGCGAGTCCGAGATCCGCAACATCGAGCAGTCGGTTGGCGAGCTCAACGAGCTTTTCCGCGATGTCGCCCACATGGTCCATGAGCAGGGGGAGCAGCTTGACATCATCGAGGAGAATGTCGACAACGTAAATGTTGACAGCCAAGGCGCGCACAAGAACCTTGTACAGGCGAACCGGTACCAGAAGAATGCTCGAAGCAAGGCGTGTATCCTGTTACTCATCCTGGCCGTTGTCTTGGTCATTATCATCTTGGCCGTGCTAGACTAATTTCTAGTGTTCGAACATGACGCGAATATACCTTTTGTGCAGGTTGCAGAGCTTTGTATCTTATAAGGGTACCATACCCCGGCGTTTGAAGGCACCTTCTACTAGCATTTGCAGGGGCTCGTCCGTTTTTGTTTTTGTACTTTCGAATCAATTGTTCATTTATCGCATCGGAATTGGCCATGCTCTGGGTGCAAGTCTATTGTTTTCTGCAAGCATGCTCACGGTGCTCTCAGTTGGAGCCTTGCGGTCTGCGACATTGCATGATCGATTCCACCGCGCATGACACTGACAATATAACGCCCACAATGATCAATGACTGGTACATACGACCATAGGATCAAGAACATAGAGCTTCCCGTTCGCTCAGCTGTACTCAAGCTTGATACCGGCGGATTAGTAGTTGCGTGGGTGACCAGCAGCGAATCCCTGCTGTTGTATGTTTTTGCCTAGTTGGAGAACTCGGGGAATGAGAAGAGAGTTGGCCGGCTGCAATGTAGATGAAAGCTCTCTTTTTGGCGTCTAGGACCGTAACACGAGCACGGCAGTCTAGGACTAGAGTAAGAACGCACGAGTAGGCGCACAGAGATACTTAAGTCCAGGTGTGCAGCAAAAGGCCTAGCGATTATGTGGGACGAAACTAGCATCGGATTCGTATTATAATTTCAATCATACAATACAAGTCCACGGAAAGTACTGATTAAAGGGGAAACGTGCCTGCAGATTAAAACCCGCCTTGCGTTTACCCTGGAGCAGGCTTGCTAATAGGTCAACCCCCCAGGCGTCGAGCGATTAATCGAGCGACTATCAAACGAATCTGACCATGGAGCATTGCTTCATCGTTTGCATTCGAAGACTTCACAGATAGCACTGACGTAGGTGGCTCTCACGCTGTGCTGTGACCTGTCCCGCACTCTGATCCTGCAGCAACGGACGTTGAGCCTAATTAAGCTTTTACTCAAGCTTTTACCACCCAACCCGCCGCCGATCATTGTCTCTTTTGTTCGCATTATTCAAAGTCCGTATGTTGGCCCCCAAATTATCAACCTTGTGATTCTGCATTGATAAGGAAAGAATCTGTCGGTGGGTAACACACCAATGGTACTGGCCAACGCCCAATATCAATCCCGGCCATGTCCTCGAGTTCAGGCGTCCAACACTATACAGGCATGTTACTGCCAGAGCAGCATGACTTCCATGTTAAAATTACCTTCACCGCGGCGGCCCCAACCGGGCGTTAGCTAGCAGCAGAGTACCTCTTGCTTGCGGGTTTCAAATCGTCTGTATAACGTCCAATTCAACATAGCACTCGGTAAGCAAAGATACTTTCGCCTCGCCATGAAGTCCCGCCTTATGCCTCAAATTTATAGACAGTGCATCCCACGCAGTCAATGCCTGAGTCCGCGAGAGCGAGCGATACGCTGTTGGGCGACGGAACACAAGCCCAACCGCAAACGCGACAATCGCGAAAATGGACACCGGCGGCATTCACCTGGATATGGGAAACACTGGCCCTTTTCGTTAGTTTTGGCTGTTTGGCTGCCACCATTGGAATCCTCAAGTCCATGCAGAACAAGTCGCTGAGTCAATGGAAACCGCACTATGACGGCCACCCTCCTTCCCTCAACGCGACGATTGCGATCTTGACTACTGCTACCAAGGCACTGGCGCTGTTCGTTATATCCTCATCTATCGCTCAATCCAAGTGGATTCTGTTCAAGAAGTCTACCCCGCCTCGCAAACTGCAAGAACTGGACTTATACGAAGGAGCGAGTCGCGGTCCGCTGGGCGCGTTCTTACTTCTGCCGCATCTTCGCTTCAGGTCATGGGTCGTTATATCGGGGGCGGTTGTTACCATCGCCGCCCTAGGCATGGACACTTTTGCTCAGCAAGTCGTCAAGTATGACACTCCGTACGAACCAGCGTCCGGCGCCGAGTTCTGGTACACTCAGAGATATCCGAGTACAGCTAGAT
The DNA here is from genome assembly GCA_002105025.1 of Clohesyomyces aquaticus. Classification (NCBI taxonomy): domain Eukaryota; kingdom Fungi; phylum Ascomycota; class Dothideomycetes; order Pleosporales; family Lindgomycetaceae; genus Clohesyomyces; species Clohesyomyces aquaticus. Next base: position 21,844 of record MCFA01000067.1, on the reverse strand, counting down.
TGACAGGGGAGGACCAGGTCACACCCAATCGTACGTTGCTTGTCTTTTTCCTTTGCCGCCAGTGGCTAACATATAAAACTTCAGAATATTATGCCGACTTTAGCATGCAAGGTGCTATTCTGGGAGGCATCGCTGGGTTGATACCGCGGCAAGCCTTTTTCAATTGTGGTAGCAATAGATGCACATGGAATGGCTCGTATACAGCTCTTGGGTTCTCGAGCCGTTGCGTGGACGTCACAGCAGCAGCATTGGCCACTACCAACTCCTCTGGCGAGGTATTAGAGGACAGACCTGGCGTTTACTATCGGATGAAAACCCCCGAAGGCATACCGATCTATGGGTTCCTTCAGCCACCCCAAGTGAATCAGATCAAGATCAACGTGGCTGCCACGCAAGTTAATTCCTTCAACGGATCGCTAAGAGACCAAAAAGTCAGCCCGGACTTCATCCGCATTGCCGTTCTGAGCTCAAACATGTCCGACGAAGTTGCTGTCCTCCGCGAAGATTATTACAGCTCTCTCAGCGTGAAAGAGTGTACGATCAGCTTGGTAGCCCATCGCATGACGAGTATCATGGTCCAGGACTCGTATTTATCCTACCAAGGGTCCGATGCGCCATTAGACCAAGGAGAGTATGCACAGATAGGAGATCCTACTGTGTCCAACATCACGTTTACCGAGCCTAAGGAAAAGGTGACGCTTCGCATCATGCCTGCCGACTTAGCCAGCCTTGGCCAGTTCTTCGAATCGTCGCGGTTTAGCGGGTATTTCTTGACGGGAAGTCAAGGAAAATCCGCCGACTCATCAAGTATCACCGATGGGGCTGGCTCAGGAGTTGGAAATACGTTGTCTGATGTTGACACTTCTATGAGGGATATGACTGACACCATGACCGCTCAGCTCCGCTCCTCTAACTACTACTGGGATTTGACTGCTCCGGGCAGTAAATTTGTGTTTGATACCGTGGTCAGAGTAGAATGGGCCTGGTTGAGTCTGCCCGCTGCCATCTTGGCTATAACGCTTGCGGTGCTCACGGGTACGGCGCTGGACAACCGACGAGCTCGCTGTATTCCATGGAAGTCTTCCTCGGTTGCGATTCTACGACACAACATAATCTCGAAAGATGAAGATGGAGCGGAGGTTTTGAGTACGGACTTGAGAAGTGTGAAGGAGATGGAGGAGATGGCGAAACATACTAGAGTAAAGTTAGAGTGATTCAGGTGAAACGAGCTTCGAACAGACGCCGACCATGTAGTACCCGAGGAGGATTCGTAAGACACTGGTGGTCAAACTGCATTGGAAAACATATTCTTTTTAGGTATGGCACGCCCAGGGCTTTTATTATCTTGTAATGGTCTTCTGATCTGATCGTTTCATTGGGTCTGGAGCGCACCAGTATACAGAGCTTCTTTTGTTCTTGGAATCAATACACCTAAGGATAATCATCGTTCTAGAATCATGTTATTTATTCTACCCTTTGCTAGTAAGCTCTTTCCATGGCGATTTCGAAACTTGCAAATCCAAAAGCTTGACGGCATAACCTTGTTCAGGGTTGAACAGGAAATGAATTAGTACGGACGAGTGTAAAAATGGGTCCACTGTTTGAGATGAAGAATCTCGGCGCCCTTAACTAATGGTGCATTTCTTGAAACTTGAGGAAGGGGAAAGGAGCCGATTGCCATGCAGGTGGCTGCTCTCTTTTTGGCCTACTCATGGGCATGGTGCATGTTTTGACTAGACCTCGGGAGCAAATCGAATCCTAACATAAGATTGATAAAAGATAAGAGGGTAGCTCAACACCAGGTGAGTTGCCGCTATGACAATTGAATAGTCAAAGAGAACATTCGGAAGGAAGGAGAAAATTGCAGGAACCACAAAGCGGGGCGAGAGAAAGAAGAGAAAAATAATCCATGAATACCCGACAATCCAACCTCATAGCAGATGCTTCTTCATTTCAAGATCACAGGCCTCAACTCCGGCCTCGCAGCCCACCAATCCCCCTTCCTCACCTTGCCCAAGCCCACTCGAGTCGCAAACTCCCCCCGGGTATCCCACTCCACACACATGACATTAAACAATGGTAGCCCAGCCACATCAACCCTCTTCTCATCGCCCCAATACTGACTCTCAGAAAGCAAGATGAAAGAATGCAGTCCACTCGACAAGCCCTTCCTCGGATCCGTGGGGACGAACCGCCCAACTACTTTATCGGAGACGGGGTCGACGATCTCGGCTTCGGGGATGTAGAGCGAGGTCGAGATCGTTAGGCCCTTCGGAGTCCGCTTGTAGAGGTCCTCTTGCCGGAGCTTGAGGTTGCGGATCTTGAAGGAGGCCATCTGGGTCTCGCAGATGAGGTGGCGTGTGGAAAGCGGGATGTCTGGGTGCAAAGTTGGAGGGCCAGGCTCTCGACCTCCTCCCACGCCTCCTGTTCGGAGCCTGATAGCGTCGGTGAGGAATTGGTGGAGGGTCTCCGCATCGGCGGGCCGCAGGGCGAGACCGATGCCGTGGCCGTTGACCGGGACGAGGGTTATCGGGGAGGTGGATGAGGGCTGGATGGGCTTGTACCACATGATTAGTGGCTTGAATCGCTCCTCCGGTACATCTTCCACTTCTGGGAGCTCGGGCTTTCCGTCTTTGAGCCTTGGAAGTGGTTTCTCGGTACTCGGGAGGACTTTCTTGAGCGCCAGGTCATCGTTCGTGGCTACCCAGAACGGCTCCTCGAAACGAACGCCTGGCTTTGCATGGAAGGTATTTGCAGTGACGGGATTGAATTCGGGGTCTTTGCTCACTTCCCACCCAGTCCATGACCAGCTGGGAAGGTCATCGTTGGCGCGTTTGGTGAGGTGGACGCCCTTCGCTGCGGGTGGCTGCCAGAGGAGTGCGAGATCGAGGGACTCTTCCGGCAAGCCGTTGAGTGTGTATTCTTTGTTGAAGTTTCCTGAGTAGCGAAGCTCCTCGCCTGAGGTGGTCATCTTCTCTAGGACTTTGAGAAGACCGAGGACGGCATTGAGTGCGTCGCCTGAATTCGTCATGTCTCGAGAGGTGTATTGGGCGAGGAGACTGGCGTATTCGCTGAAGAAGGGTGAGCGTAGTAGCATGGGAGTGCCGTCCCAGTTACGCTTGATCAGGGACTCAGGCTTCTTCTCGGGTAGGGAGAGCCAGGGGATTTGAGCTGGTCCGTTACCCGCATGTGAAGCGGGCATGTCCTCTCGCAATACTCCTTGTCGGCAATGGAAGCTTACGTATCCTCCATTGAAGATGAGCATCCTTTTAGAGAGCAACTTCTCTTGGAGAGTCCACGCTCTCGTATCCCACTTCCCATAGGCATTGTTGTACTGCACAGCTAGCAGGACGTTAATGCCAGGTTGGATTTCTCGAGCAACCTGGGTTCGGAGAGGCCTGGTCGAGATGCCAGAAAGCCCAGCCTCCGCATCTAGCCCATCTGCTGCAACGATGGTGACAGCAGCGTGTCCGAAGATCCTGTCCATTTGCTGGATCTGATCGAGTCTCGCGTCGGCATCATCTTCGCCGTGGTCGTCGTATTGGATAATGCAGAGCGAATCTACCCAGATATACTGTAGCCCCATTCTTCTCGTCACTACGATGGCGTCGCGGATAGTCTTAGCCACTGGTAGCGGTTGCCCTTCCACACTGGTACTGAGGTCCTGCAAGTTTCGCATATGAAGGTTCAAGCATTGTTTGCCGGCAGCGCCCCAGACGTACGACAGTGCAGCATATCTCGGCTTGTCGTGCTCGTGTAGGTTACCAATGTCTTTCTGGACAACTCGCATGTTGTTGACATCAATAAGGCGGAAGTGAGGTCCAGATGGAGGCGGGAGCCCATTCCACCAACCGGGCTGATCGCAAGCTTGACCATGATGACCGAAGCAGTCCTCGATCCACAGTCTGCAGTCTCCTTCGACATCGATCTCCGGCCGAAGAAGCTTTCCGTAACTGAGGCCGTCGCTGAGACGTTGATAGCCCGAGGCAATTCGAAGATTGAAGCTGCTAAGTCGAGAGAGCGGGGCGCGGTGTGCATTTCCGTAACCCCAAACATCGACATTGAGAAGGCCGGGTCGATCTTTATGTACGATGATTGAGACAGCAACCGGCAGCTCCGATTCGAGTTTTGTCATCAGCGACGTGACGGTAGGTATGACAGTGCCAACCGTCGCCATGATCTTCACCCTCTCGATATCCGTTTCGGCCCAAACACCAGCAGTGATAGCCACAGACGTACCCACGTTAGTGAATTTTGCCGCTTCCTCAATAGCCTCTTGATCGCTATCAGCAATGCCTGAAACAACAACCTCTTCGCCTTGGACTTCTTGTTGAATCTTGCTGCCATCTCGACTACTTCCGAACGGATAGGAACCCTTGAAAAGGGGTAGGTGTTGCGTGAAGTCCAAATTCTCAGCCCATTTCTTGAAGGTCAGGCCAACGAGCTTCTCGGGGAGATGATTCTTCACTGCCGGGTGCTCGAAAGGGTCGTTCTCGGCGATAGCATCGAAAAGCAGACTACAGAAGTGGCAGCTGCTCCTCTTCTTCTTGCGTATGATACGATCAAGGAAGATGAGCTTGCGGGTGAACTTGTCACCACTGTCGGGATCAGCAGGGTGAACGAGGTGCTCGTAATCGATTTTCGAGCACGCAGTACACAGCCCTTCCTTTCTCCCCTTCTTCCGTGTGTCGGAGACGATGCTGATGTCTCCGCCGCTGACGCCGCTGAGGTCAATTTCTAGCTCACTGAGATTGGCAACACTGCGAAGGGACTTGGGGATCTTGAGTTTGTAGGGTTTCTTCGTCTCGGTAGAAGTTGGGGGCGAAGTATCCACTGTCATAGAGGAGTCACCAGGACTCTTTTGCTCGGAACTTCCGGTACCAGGCCAACCAATTTTCTGAATAGGCAACATGAAGCTACTCTTATTGCGCTCAGGCTTCGGTCGCTGAGCTTCATCTGGAGCAGTTGAAGAAAGTAGTGGCGACTGTTCAGTATTTCCATGGTATACTGGAGCCACAGCTTCGTGGGATACGATAGCCTCGGGACAATGGGCTGCAGAATCATAGAGTGGCGGCGGTGTTACAGTCGAAGGGATTGAGCTCGAGGCTAGTGGCTCGACTGGACCTGCTGGGTAGGTTGCGGCATCGACTTGTGCACTGGGAAGTATGCTAGCCGGCGGGAGAGGTGAGGCATCAGTTGGACTCAATACAGATGGCACAGGTGTTTGCTCGCTGAGTTGTGCTGGGGCTTGTGCTGGGGCTGTTGAAGTCGGGACAGGCTGCGAAGGAGTCCGACTCACGGAAAATGACCCGGAGAGGCCGAACTTTCCAGAAGGTGCCTTCGGTTGGCTTCCATCCCCAGCTTTGTCTGAGCCAGGAGTGATTGACGAGATTGAGTCGGCCACCCCTTGGCCGAAGTTACTGAATTTTTTACCAAATCCCTTCTTCATTGTGGTGATCGTGTCAGGGTAGGATATAGAATAGAGGAGAGGAACAGATATGTTTGAATAGGGAAGAGAACTGTGTCTGTCGGTCAAGAGAGGGGCAAGGGAAAGTCCGGGTGATATAAAGTTACCCCTGAAGTGCTGTGCGATCGCAAATCAAAGCTGTCATGTAGAATGGAGTGCGGCTGAAACATGCAGAACGGCCTCGGATTCTGATGCATAACAGTTGCACTGAATGGTATGGGTCGGCGCTGACTTTACTGGGGTGTCAGTTGGGTATTTCGCGGCCTATTCCGTCAGCTAGCCCTTCAAAATTGCAGAGCAAGAAAGAACCCAATTAGTTCGACGTAATAGGTACACCTTGCGAACGCCGAAGCAGAACTTTCTGAAGTCACCGCCCCTTCCAGGGGTTTAATGCATTTCCTGTAAGATGGGTGACTCAAACATAGGATCGGAGAGAACCTCTGGTGGGAAAGATGTCCGCCCGCAAGAGGGTCGCATTCCACTGGATAGCCGCCGAACCTTCAAATGAATTCCTGTAGGCAGCGACATATTCACCCAGCTGAATGGCCATTTTACGAAGTGTTGCTCGGGAACAGCCCACTTAATCACTGTTCGACAGCAAACCCCTGGCTGTTTTGGAAGGATGTTGGGGTGGGCGTATTTTTGGCCCCCAACTGCTTCGATAAGATGCAAGAGGGTCACACACTGATGGAGGAAGTATGACCAATTAGAGGTTTTTTAAGCACACGAGTGGCGGTTAGCTGAAGCGGGGGCTGGGAGAGCGGCCGATGAGAGGGTCGACGTTGCTAAAAAGAGATCGGATGTTTTCACAGGCTTATTTTAATACAGAAGTGTTTGAAATGTGGATGAATTTGATGTCCAGGTCCGAGCTGAGGAGGTGGAAGTTCCCAACCCAGCGCCATTGCTAGGCCCGTGCGCAGTGAAACACGCATGGATTGCGAGCTCCCCCGCTTTTGCTCCTTCCAAAGATTTGGGATGTTTTGATTCTCGTGCAGCAGGATTTATTCTCTTAGCCATTGACAATGACACCACCGTTGGCATGAATTGTCTGGCCGCTGATCGAACTGCTGTCCGTGCTGGCTAGGAAAACAAAACATGTTGCAATCTCGCTCGGCTGCGATGGCCGTCCCATCGGACTTGTGAATTGCTTGATGGCATCATCTGTCATGGTTGATGGAATAAGTGGAGTCCATACTGGCCCAGGTGCAACTGCGTTGACACGGATACCACGTCCAACGTACTGGTTTGACAGTCCTCGGGTGAAAGAGATGATGGCGCCTTTCGTCGAGGTATAGTCGAGCAGATCCGGGCGACCAATGTAAGCGTTTATGGAAGCATTGTTGATGATAGTGCTACCCTTCTTCATGTGCGGAAGCGTGTACTTGGAAAGGTAGAAGAATGGGTGGATGTTGGTGTTGAACGTATGAACCCATTGGTCCCTGCGAAGGTCAGCAATAGTCCCGCGAAGAAAAGAAGTTAATGACATACTCGGACAGGTCCTTGATATCTTCCACCATCATCTGGTATGCATGGTTGTTGACAAGTATGTCGATTCCTCCCATTTCTTTCACAGCTTTCTCGACAAGTTTCTTGCAATTGTCCCTCTCCTTAAGGTCTGTGGCCTGCAGGTAGCATTTCCTTCCCTTCTCTTCTACGAGCCTCTTAGTCTCTTGAGCATCCTTTTCTTCTTCGGGCAGATACGCAATGAAGCTGTCTGCACCCTCCATGGCGTAAAGAATGGCAATTGATCGGCCGATACCAGAATCACCACCTGTGATCAGCGCTTTCCTTCCCTTGAGCTTGCCAGCGGCCTTGTACAGCTGAGAACCTCCCTCAGGAGTGGGAACGTGATCGGAAAGGGGCGCCGGATCTAGCTCTCCTTGGCGGCCTGGGGCTTTCTGATGTTGAACAGGCACCTGATAGCCTGTGCATGTTCAGGTTGTAGTCGAGAGAATGGGCGGGTATGGAGGAGCTCACCTTGCTCGAATTGTCCTTTGTCAGTCATGGTGAACTTTGGATATTGTTTTGCAGAAGGAAATTGCCGGGATAATCTCAAGAGCTATTAACTGAGATGGTAGTGGAGCGGTTATCCGGAAACAGAGACTTCTTCGAGTGTCGGTGTTTTTATTTGATCGATGATTATTGCGTGACATCACTACAGTGTCACCAACGTTGAACCGCTAGATAATGAAAAGGAACCCATACTCCCACGATAGTAATGCAATTGTCCAACTCAGGTAGGCACTCAGAAGTTTCTTGCGAAAACTCCGCCACAGCACTACTCCCACGAATCGCGCATGACAGTATGTGGCCATCGCGTATCTGCAGCATTTCTGTCTTGATGATTCTCCCTGACCCTGCGGTGTTTTTTCACTTCAATTCGAAGACACAGGAATGGTCTTTGTTACCTCATAATTCGATAGCTGTAGAGTGGTGATTAGGTGATAAGCGACAGCGGCTCACTCAAACCGCCATCCCTCTTTGACGCAAGCTCAATGAGGCGGTTATGCGCTGACGCCAGAAGGAATCAAGAACAAATTGCTCTTGACAACCTACGCGATCGCTCGAAGTTAATGCGTACCCACCGCCCGGGTAACCGGCCCTTTCTTATCGTCAACTGTCTATCCAACACGCCTTGGCACGATGACGACTATGAGGTTATTCGCGTAGGGCTGAAAATGACATCACACCTATCCAGAAATCAGGGTCCAAACGTCGCACGCTAGCTTCATCCGGGTCCCATCCAATCCACAAACCCGTCGAACCACCAACCACCGAGTTCATCTGCGCAAAAGCAGGCTTGAAAGGGAAACCTATGAAACGCGACAAGCCACTTGTGGATGCAGACCTCGCAGGGGGCTGTGGAGAGATGACATGCGCCACTTCATCACGGCCCTGCATGACGTCTCCAGCGATGATCCTGTCCCGAAGCTGTTCACTGTATTCACAACCGGTTTCCAGGGTTCTTTGAAGGTGGGAGTGAATGCAGGTATAAAGATACCTATAATCTCTTCGTCTTATTCTCCCATTCCATCAACACGACATACCACTTCAACAGCTTCCAACTATTTCACCAAACTCAACCTCGTTCAATACACAAACCGCAAACATGCCGATGCGCCGTACTCACCGCACTACTCCCCGCACCACCCGGGCTACGCGTACTACTGCGCGCCCAACTCTCAAGCAACGCCTTCTAGGCGGAGGCCGAACCACCCGCGCAAAGCCCGTCACAACCACTACCACAACCACCACTCGCACTACGCGGACTACCGCAGGTGCCCACGGTGCTACCGCTGCCCCTGTTCACCACCACAAGCGACATGCCACCATGGGTGACAAGGTTTCTGGTGCTCTCATGAGGCTGAGGGGCTCCTTGACTCGCCGTCCTGGCTTGAAGGTAAGATGGCTTTGACATGTTCTTCTGTCGTTCATTCGCTAACATATATATTGCAGGCTGCTGGCACTCGCCGCATGCATGGCACTGATGGTCGCAACACCCGTCGTGTCTACTAGACTGTCGTGTTCGACATACCTTTAAGGGGCGGATTTCTTAATATTTGTTTCTTCTATTTTCCGCGAGCGAAACTGTACTTTTAGCATGAGAGGATGAAATGATCGTACGATAGTGAGCGATTCGATGACGATACCCAATGATAATCACTATCAAACCTACTTCAATACCTCTTCGCGCTACTGTTGTAATCTTGCGGTGACTCCATTCGTGAACAGACCCTCAATATTTGCGGTCACTAAACCTACAATTTGAACCAAATGATGCATACTACCCTCAACCCAATCTGCGCATATTTTATGTATATTCTGGTGCAGCGTACAAGATGTCATCAAACATCTGACTCTTTTAGATACACCTACCCCCGTCTACCTCAAGATTCACACCAGTGATGAACTTGGCTTCCGAGCTAGCCATGAAAACACAAGCTGATGAGACATCGTCTACTTCACCAATTCTTCCCATGGGGACATTGAAGATGAACTTCTGTCTGTTTTCCGGCGTATCCTCCATTCCCGTGAAGGACGAGAAGAGTCCAGTTCCAGTCACCAGAGGACATATGCTTACGCAACGGATCTGATGGGGTCCGTACTCTGCTGCCAGACCCTTAGTCGCCTGCTGTATGTTAGCCATTCACTCTCCTAACCATTCAATGCCAACGTACATTCCAAATCGCTCCCTTGGACGCGTTGTACCACACCAACCCCGGTCGAGGCCTTGTCGCACCAACACTCGCGATGTTGATGATAACCCCGCCTTCCTTCCTCTCAATGGCTTGCGGGATGTATGCGTTGCACCCCAAGTAAACCCCCTTCACGTTGACATCAAATGTCTTTTGAAACTCCTCTTCCGTGACATCCTGGGTAGGCTTATTCTTATAGCTGGTCCCCGCATTGTTCACCAGAATGTCCACTTTGCCAAATTTCTCAACGGCGGCGTCCATTGTCGATTTCCAATCCGCGGATCGGGTGACGTCCATTTTATGAAAGGCTAGCATGGAGGGATTCGTCTGCACCGTGGCTTCACCGCCGGCCTGGTTGATGTCGCATACGAGGACTTTGCACCCTTCTGCGGCGAAGGCTTGGGAAATGCCCGCCCCGAAGCCTGATCCAGCGCCTTGGGGAAACGTTAGGAGGGGGAATGAGGCTAATAAATTGAGCGAATACCTGTAACAATTGCGATTTTGCCTTCAAGTCTGCCCATGATGCTGATAATATCTACGGTAGAATACCAGGTATGAGGGAATGAGTTTGGTTGCGAGAATTATCGGGTCAGTAGAAGGGCAAGTCGTTTGTTCCGAGCAACGACGGGGCACTTGTGTGCTGCGAAAGCGGGCATCACGTTATCCCCACCAATACGTGAGCTTAACGGCTCCATTCTGCGTGCCACGAAGCAGAAGGAGTTACCCGATGCAGGCCGCATTTCGGAGAGTTGCAGCTGAGGTGAGGGGCTGGAATATGTTTGATGAGGGGAAGCTTGACGTCGGTTCTTGGAGAAATGGGGGCCCGCCAAGGCCGACCAGTCAGGGGTGCTCGGAAACAACCTCCAGTCACTTGAGAGTGGGCTTTCTCTAATGTGCGGATCACCGCTTTGGGCTCGCGCTCAGCAGTTGTTTTCGCCAATCAAGAGGGGTGCTCGGATGAAGTATAAAGTGGGGTTGATGAGTTCAAGACTCATGTGAGGAACACGGTGACCATCATTGACCTTTCGAGCGAAATTCATTCCCTTGTGTCTTCATTGAGCCCCAACAAGATTGCAGTCGTCGCTATGGGATTAGAGGGCAAATATAAGCTACCATTCAAAGTATGTATTCCGCCAAATCTACTCTGTACCATGGCGGAAGCTGGAATCCTGGTAGCTTAATAACCCGGACCTGCTACACAATGAGTCTTTCGTGCATGGTAAATGGGTGAAGTCGAAGTCGGGGAAGACATTTGAGGTCGTTGGTATGCTTTGGAGTTTCCGTGGCGGAACGGACCGCTGACACATGTCCAGATCCTGGAACGGGAGAGGCTTGGGTGGAATGTCCTACCAACGATGCATCAGACGTAGACGAGGCCGTCAAAAGCTCACACGAATGCTTCGAGAGTTATCGCAAAATCAGCCCCCGAGCAAGGGCACAGATGCTCTTCAAATGGGATACCTTGATCCGAGAGAACAAAGAAGACATAGCGACCATCTTAGTGTATGAGACCGGAAAGCCGCGAGCAGAAGCGTATGGCGAGATCGACTACTCCACTGGATTCACATGGTGGTTTGCTGGAGAAGCAGAGAGAATCCAGGGCACTGTATTCACCCCTGCCTTGCCGGATCGTCGGGTGTTCACTATCAAACAACCCCTGGGAGTAGCGGCCGCTCTTGTTCCCTGGAATTTCCCAATCGCCATGATCCTCCGAAAAGCCGGGGCCGCTCTCGCTGCCGGATGCACAATGATTGTCAAACCAAGTCCCGAAACTCCGATTACAGTGCTTGCACTGGCGTACCTTGCCGACAAGGCTGGGTTTCCCAGAGGAGCGCTCAATGTGCTAACAACTGATCTCGATAAAACACCAGAACTTAGTGAAGCGCTGTGCCGTCACCCGCTAGTCAAAAAAGTCTCGTTCACGGGATCGACCCGGGTTGGCAAGCTCATTGCTAAAATATGCTCGGATAGCCTGAAGAAAGTCACCCTAGAGCTGGGAGGCAACTGCCCGGTCCTGATCTTTGACGATGCGAACTTGGATCAGGCTTTGGGCCAGATTTTCGCGCTGAAATACCGCCACGCTGGCCAGGCTTGCATTACAGCGAACCGCGTTTATGTCCAGTCCGGTATCTTCGACAAATTTTTGGAGAAGTGGAACGCTGAAACCAAGAAGCTCGTTGTAGGACACGGTGCAGACAAGTCAACTACAATGGGACCAGTGACGACACCACGAGGCATTGAAAAGGCCCTTGCGCTCGTTGAAGATGCAAAGTCCAAGGGCGCTACCATCCACATGGGCGGAAACAAAATATCCAAGAATGGTGGATACTTTTTCGAGCCGACAGTCATTACTGGGGTCAAACCGGACATGGACATTGCGAAGGAAGAGATATTTGCGCCTGTGTGCACATTCATCAAATTTGAGACCGAGGACGAAGCAATCAAGGTGGCCAACGACACTAGCATGGGACTTGCATCGTATTGCTTCACAAAGAACGTGGACCGCATGTGGCGCTTGTTCGAGAATCTCGAGGCGGGCATGATTGGACTGAACACTGGTAAGGCTGCCCGTTGCGGCAATTGCGCTGTGTCTAACTGTTTGTACAGGCAATTCTTCCGCTGCAGAGTCTCCCTTTGGGGGAATCAAGCAGTCCGGATACGGCAAAGAATCCGGAAAGGACGTGGCGGTGAATGAATACTTGATCACCAAGACAGGGACATTTACGCTTGAAGGGCAGTCATAGATGGCCGGGCCTAAAAGAAGACCGGTGTGGGTCGATTCAATGCCCCTTGAAACATGAAATGAAACATGAAAGTATACCGCCATGAAAGCATACCGCCATGAAAGCATAGTTACCGCCATTCCATTGTTTGCGTGCCTGTGAGACGCCGATGCGAAAGCCCGACTGCGCAACAAAGGCCAGTTCACGGAAGTTTGTTTGCAGCAGTGAGCGTGGATGTTGGTGTACTCAGGCTCTTTGCCTCCAAACTTGCCCACTATTCCAAACGCCCATGACCTATCTTGGGCGAGCACAAGCCGCGCTCTCCACAGGGCTGCGAACCGTGGACCGCATCCGCACACGTGACGGTACATAGCCCTCTGCGCGCCAATGACCTCACCCGCGCGAGGGCCCGTGCACGAGGCTAGCGGCGCGAACCACATCTCGCGCCGCGCCTCACCTCTCAAGCTCCCCACCGTGCTGACCACCACGGCTGACCGGGGGCTGCTTTGTTGCTTCTGGACGCCCAGTTACTTACAATTCGTGCAGTCACACTCAATCCACTCAATCCACTCAATATGGACCAGCCGCAGGAAATGCTCGCCGGCGACATGGACATCGACCTCGATTGCGAGGACCCGGGGCTTGAGGCGGCTGTTGCGCAAGCGGTGCGCAAAACCTTTCCGCCCGTGTCAATACACGTACTGACCGAGATCCCAGGAGCCCATGGTAGAGGATCGCCGTGTCGACGAGACCATGAGGCCGGCTATCTACGACGAGGACGTTGACGCCCGGATTCCCACACCCTACAAGGTCCACGTCGAGCTCAACTCGAACGGGTTTGGAAGAGACGACCCCGAGCGCTTTGCCCTGGAGCACTTTACTTCAACGACACCGAAAGTCGAATGGATCAACGACTTCTCCTTCAACCTCAACTATAAAGACGCAGCCATTGCGGCCCGCGCACTCGAGGCTTTCACCGCAACCGACAATGAGGACTCGCTCATGGTCGAACCCACCACCCAGAGGCGGGCCAAACCCTACTCGGCTTACCCGCAGATTGCCATCCTTGTGCGAGAGGCGAACTCGGACGACAAGAAGGAGTTCAAGAAGAAAAGTGATCGGGCCCCACCGGAGCGGCGCCGGGGCTCTAGGCCGTACATTGACCATGATCCCAAATATGAGAGGTATGTCGCAACATAGCACTTGCAAAGCATCCCACTGACCGTAGTAGCAACACGTTCGACGAGTCCATGTACGGCGATCCTATATCAAGCGCACGCCCGGCTACAAACAGTCCCGGCTCAGCGGACAACAGACCACGATCCCGCTTTGGCCGAGACCAAAGGCACCGCAACTTTAGTCGAGGCTCTAGCCCTGACGCCGGCGGCCGACGTCGGAGCTTTGACGGTGGCAGAGAATCTAGTGCTTACAATCGACGGGATCGTGGCGGACGGCTCCGAGACGGTGACAATGAATACCAGGGTCGTGGAATGGGCTACCGCCGCTATGATACACAATACCAAGGTCGCGGCGGAGACCCCCGAAACTTTGATGGCCAAGATTCAGAGAGGAGCCGATACTCTAATCGACATGACAGGGCGGATCCACAGGAGAGGCAGCGCCGCCATCATCGTGACCGTAGTGCGTCACCCTCAGCGGTCGGTCGCCTCGGATATGACGTCCACGACACCGACTTCCGTCCGGACGACGAGGAGCGAAGCGTTCGCTTATCTAGGACCCAAGGGAACGGTGGAGATGCATGGACGCATGATTTGTATAATCGCGCTAGCCCTGTCAACAAAGGTGGCGCCTCCTGGAGTGACTTCCGATACACGCCAGGCCAAGGTGTCGGTCCGTTCCCCCACAAAACCGAGGTCAGCAACCATCGTCGCACCGACGCGACTGACGAGACTGCGTCTGGTGCCCGCAGTCTCGCCTCCCGAATGACCAAGTCAATTCCTTTGAAGGATCGAATGACGCGGGAGCCCAATCCCGGCTCCAATTCATTCCAGTCAAGCGGACGAGGCAAAACCAGCAAGAGACAGCCAGACAGCCACGGGCGGCTTAAAGACGACTTCAGCCTCCCACAGGCCAATGATTTCGAGATGGCGGCCGGTGAGGTTGGGGGAGAGATCAAGATTCGGGGCCGAGCCCAACAGGAAGTTGGGTTCCAAATCAGAGGGGCCGCTCGTGAGGCTTAGGCCTCCTATTTGGCATTGGGTTTGGAGAAAAATTTGGTTCTTTTGTTTTTGCATAGTCGGCGTGGAGGATAAGGGATTATACCAGATCTGGCTTTGTGCAAAATTCCTTCCACATGTAGTATAGTCTGAATACAATGGTGACAACCCTCGGCTTGACTTGGAGTGAGGTACGTTGACTTACTGGACGAGCATATTAGTGAACCGCCGGATGACCGGGTCGTCTCTTGGAACAATAAAGTTCCCATGTGATGTTTGCTATATTTACCGAAGAGCCAGTAGGAGAGGTGCAACTGTTAGGTTTCAGGGTGGGCTAATACACTTACTTGCTTCGAGTTGGTGGCATACGATACACAAGATCATGGAAATCCCTAGCCTGGCTCAAAGATTAACATACTCACATGCTTTGGACTACTAACATAGAACAAGTGTCATCATTCAAGTCGCTCGCGTGGCCAAACACGGCAGCAAGAGAATAGTAAAAACTGTCATCATTCATACCAAGCTCGCCATCTCCTTGTCCGTCGCGCTATCCTTGCCATCCCCGACTCCCTGGCTCTCTGGCGCCCAACTCTCATCCTCCTCACTGTGAACTACCTCATGCACCTCCAACCTCCCCTCTATAATCTCCCTCCCATTCACCAAATCGTTCTCATCCGCCCTACGCCCGGCTTCCTCCTCATCCCTCGCAATCCCAGCCGCAACATGTCGGTGGACGAGTCTCCGTCTCGCAACGTGGAAATTCACCTCGACGAACCACAACTCGTCCATCATCTCCGCGGCCTCTTTCCAAGGTGCTTTATTCAATGACAGATAGTTCCCCTCAAAGATGACTATGCGTACGCACGGTGCAATGGCGATGTCATCTGCAATGGGGTCTTTGACGCTGTGGTCGAAGGACGGGGCGTAGAGCGTCGAGGACTCGGGACAGAGCGGTTCCCGGAGGTTTTTGACGAGGGTGAGGAAGGAATTTCCGTCGAAGGTGAAGGCGGCGCCGCGGCGGGCGTGCGCGGATACAGGGTCGGGCATTGCGTCGAGTTGGGAACGCGAGAGGTGGTATCCGTCCATGGGGATGAAGGCGCAGAGGGGGCTGCCGGTGTGGGTTCCTGGGGAGGCTTTGGCATGGAGTGCGTTTATGGCGTTGGAGACTTTGGCTGCGAGTGTGGTTTTGCCTTGGGGGATTTAGAGGGGAAGGGAGGGGAGAGTAGTGGGTGTACCTGAGCCGGGGATTCCTGAGACGGCGATGAGCATGCGCTTTGAAAGGGGGACGTCTTGGTATTTGTCTATTGGTAAGGTAAGTATGAGGTCTAAAATTTAGTATTTAAGGTGTATGAAATGTATGGTCAGTTACCCCAGACTTTGTTTACGAGACGATCTACTTGTTCCTCCATCTTGAAAAGTAGATAGCAAATGCCGTTTAGCAGCTCTTGTACAATACGTTGGTTTGCAAGCTTCAACGCGG
The DNA here is from genome assembly GCA_002105025.1 of Clohesyomyces aquaticus. Lineage (NCBI taxonomy): Eukaryota > Fungi > Ascomycota > Dothideomycetes > Pleosporales > Lindgomycetaceae > Clohesyomyces > Clohesyomyces aquaticus. The sequence goes on along the minus strand of MCFA01000067.1, from coordinate 5,798 downwards.
CTTCATGAGATATATGTGCCTAAGTTACTGACAGCATGTAGATCTCATGGATTGCTTTTCCGTTCTTGGATCCCTTGGAGCTGCAGATCGTGGGATGTTTTGCATGGTGTTGATCTCAGCCGGAGGATCTGACGTCGTTGGCGGGGGTGGGGCGCGCGCACGTGATGGTTATACGTTAGATAATGCGCAAATACCATTGCGTACACTATCTCGCGTTCAGTCCATGGCCGTAGTGAAGTGGGGCATGCCTTGTTGACAAAGTGATCGTATGTGGCCTCTGGAGCAAAGTGGAACGAGGAGGAGGGAGGAAGGTGGATGTCGCTGGGGCTTCAACATGCAAGGGTCGTGTGCTCCAAATTCAAGAACCTCGCAGACGAGCTGCAAAGATGTCTCAGAGTTCTGGGCCTTCTGTGCCGCCGCAGGGACCCTCTCCGCTTTCAAGCTTATCTCTCTGTGCGTTCCTGGATCTTGGTGTGTGATCTGGTTCAGGGACAGTGGCTGGGCGATAATTGGTCAAGCCGCCGAGGCGAGGCGGCGTAGCAGAATATCCCTAAATTCCAATCGCTCTTCCACACCACTATTTTCCTCTGTGGTATGTTCTTATTGACTCCCATACAGGCCGGCCGAATTTGTGTTTGGCGAACGTGGGTGTCCAATTGGTCTTGCCGGTGCCTTCAAGAACGATACGGTCTCGCCGACGCAAAAGCCATGTCACGCGAACAAGCCATCGCTACGTCGGCCAACGGCTCTTGACGCGAGCACATTTGAGATGTACGGTAAATGGCCTCCTGCTGCGAACGATTGGATAGCACAATGTTCCACGAAAGTGTGAATTTGGCGGAGATGAAATTGCAAGTTGCGACACGGCTTGGCGCGGAAATGACTTCACGACGTCACGACGTCACGACTTTTGTTCAAAAGCAACCAACATCCGTGAAACTTCAAATCGCCGACCGCAGCGAGCCTCTAACTCAACACTCCGCGTCGCTGAACGGGCTTACTAAGTATGGCGATCGTACAGAACTGGCTGCCACCATCGCGCGAAAACTGGGAGCTTGTGTGCTACATTTGGCAGTTCTTCCCCGTCGTACGTTCATGTTAACTTGGGTTCGCGCTGGTTCCAATGTATGACTGACATCTTCCCCTCTTCTAGATTACCGCATTCCAATGGCTACTCGACTGGTACCCACAGGGGAAGACATCGACCGAATGTCGCTTCAATATACCAGGCGCCATTGGATGGTGTACGATGGAGTCGGTGGGCTTCACTACGCTGCTCTACATCATGTTCACTCTGCCTGAAGAGCAGGGAATAGAGGAGCTACCATGGGGCAATTGGACAATGGCTGCCTGCTTCGTATGCCACATCCCCATGCGGTACTCATGTGCGTCCTCTGACCACACATCTTAGGTTATTCACTACATTTACCGCGCCGTCGTCTCTCCACTTTTTCTCAATCCTAGCATGTCTCCCATTCACCCGCTCGTGTGGGCCATGGCTGCTCTTTTCCAGTGGTTCAATGCAGTCTCGATCGGAGGTTGGCTCGCGGGCCATGGCCCTACAACTGTGAACGACTGGGCGGGACGATACTGGACCATGGAGATTGGCCTTGTCATCTGGGCTTGGGGTCTTTTGGGTAACATATTCCACGACGATGACCTACGAGAGATTCGAAGGGCTGCCGACCGCAAGCAACGGAGAGAAGCGAAGGAGCAGGGCAAGCCACTTGAAGGTGTCGCTAAAATCTACATGCTCCCGAAGAACGGCCTGTTCCAGTACATCTTGTACGCGCACTACTTCTGCGAATGGGTTGAATGGGCAGGCTTCTGGATGGTGGGAGGATGGAACTGCCACCCCGCCCGAGCCTTTTTGATAAACGAGATCACTACGATGCTCCCTCGAGCTGTGCAGGGCAAGAGATGGTATATCAAGAAGTTTGGCAAGGACAAAGTGGGGAACAGGAAGGCCGTCATACCGGGTCTGGTGTAACGGCAACGGGGTGCGCAACAATACCAACGACTGCTCACTCATCGCACTGCCCGACACAGCCAGCTGCCAACACACAACCGCGGTCGTATGTATCAGTAATGTTTAATGGTTACCCTAAGGCGCGCGTAGGAGCTAGGAAGTGAAGTGTGAGAATTGGCGGGATCCAGATGTATTCTCTGCAGGTACGCTAGATGAACGTTCAGCATGACCAGCCAAGATAGTGTGCATGGAAAAATATTGACGGATTCTCCTGCTTCGTAAGAACGGCGCACCTGACCTCAATGCTGCAGAAAAGAGAAGCATGGGATTGATAGTCGCTGCTGATACGAGACCCGATCTCGCATCCATGGATCCGCTGGTCAAGACTGTTGCGAACCGTGTCGTCAGATGTTGCAGCTGGACAGGCGCGAGAGATGGCGCATGCAACGCACCGAGGGAACACTCGTGTCGGGGGCTCTTAATATAGAGTGGCCAATCAGGCCCGACTGCTCATTCGACAGAACAAGGACGCAGGCCAAAATGATGTATATTGAAGGCCGGGGTAAAGGGGGACTTGCGTGGTGAGGCAGGCCTCGTCTTTTGCTCTGCATAGCAGTGGGCATCATGGCAGTCCCCTTTCCATTGAGAATGTCCCAAGCTGCAACGCGGTGCGACGGAAGTGCTTCATGTGCGATCAAAGGCGTAGGGCTGGTCTCCAGATGGTGCGATGGCGAAGGAAAGGGTGCAGGCGGGCTGAGCCACCACCATCCGGCCGGACCGTATTCCGCTTCGTGCTGTGCATCCTGTATCAGCCTCCTCGGCGGCCCAAACGGGAGCGACTAGAGGATATCGAGCGCTGGCAGCTCCGCTTTCTGAGAGACAGGCCACTCGCCGCCGGCGCCTTTGGGGCAGCGGGCGGCCTTGGCGTGGATGAAAAGCACCCTCGTCGCACGCTGCGACGGGCTCAAGCACCTGCATCTTGTCGCTGTCGTCGTCCCCAGCGCCTCTGAATTGATTTTTTGTCTGCATTCGCGTGCCCCTGCGGCCTCTCCTCGCTCCTCAAGACACCGGCGACGCTGCTCGCTCCGTGGGCGCCCCCCTCCCCAAGCGTCGTTGCTGCTTGGCTTCGAGCCCTCGACCCTGGCATTGGTGCACTGGCCCGCCGGCTGCAACAAAGGCCTCCTCGCGCCGTCTCGCTAGCAATCAACTGCCCAGCTGCCTCTCTCCTTGCGTCCTTGCCGTCCCTTCTCCACCTCACATATCCTTTGTCGCGTCCCAGGCCCGCTCATTGTCGTGCTATCCGCCTGGCTCCTCGACGCGGCCCCTCAGCACCGTCACCGACAATTGCTGCGCTCGCGGTTGGCTGTCCGGCTCCTGATCGCGACACCTCCTCACGCTTGGCGTCCTCAGCCTGCGCATCCTGACACACCCAGCTCCTCTAACGTCCTGCGCGACCCGAACAGCGTTTTGTGTGTGCCTGCGAGCCTTTGTGCCTCCAGCATCATTTCCATTTCTATCGGCTCTTGTCCCTGGTGACTGCCCTCGCCGCAATGTCGTCCGGCAATGGCACCCAGCCTAGTACGTCCATTATTCTCCTTGTTCCCTCGTCGTCTCCACCTTCTTCTGCCTCCCCCACCGCTGCAAGTGCCTCCCCAACAGGGCCTTCTATAGCTTCGACTCCTACTCCTGCTCCTTCGTCCGCGACGCCTGCTGAACCTTCGTCCGCAGCCTCCTCTCCGGAGCCCCCAAGCTCGTCGAACGCGCCCGTGACGCTGACCTCTTCTGCTCCCCCACCACCATCCTCGACTCCGGCTCCTCCTCCATCCTCCACGCCCGCTCCTCCCCCGAGTTCTGCATCGCAGGCGCCGCCCGCGACCTCGGTCGTCACCGCGTCTTCGAGACCGCCGTCGACCCAGATCATCACCTCCTTCATCACCCCATCGGCGTCTATTCCTGGACAAACCCCATCCGTTATCGTCATTACCTCCGTCATCACCAATGAGCAGCCGCAACAGTCCTCCATTGGCACTCGCTCGGGGTCCGCGGCCCCGTCTTCATCGACTCCTGCCTCGCTGCAGGGCAATGAAGGCAAATCGAAATCCAACGGAGGACTGACGGATGCCGGAAGAACAGCCATCGCCGTGGTCATTCCCGTCGTAGTGGTCGCTCTGCTCGTACTTGCCGGGCTGTTCCTGTGGAAGAAACGCAAGGCACGGAAGCATGCCGAAGAAGCGCGGAGAAAGGAAGTTGAAGAGTATGGATTCAATCCTAACCATGACCCGACGCTGCCCGCCGTGGGCATGGCCAACGAGATGACCGAGGACCACAGCAGTGGATACAGAGGATGGGGAAATACTTCGACCACTCGCAAAGCATCGACTACTCTCACCAGCGGCTTGACGTACTCTGATCCTGGCAGCAACCCTGGAGGCTACGTTAGCCCGGGTTCTCCAACCGCTGCCCACTCGGATGGTCACTCCAATGACCCATTGGTAAACGGCCGAAGAGAGACGCTCGACTCGGAAGGCATCGCTGCTCTCGGTACCGGACCTGGTGCGGGCCAGAACCGCTCTGACATCCACCGTGGTCCCTCCAATGCTTCCTCTTCGTACTCGGCTGCCAATCGATCGGACAACTCTGGCGAGTACCCGATACCCGTCAACAACCCTCAAGACTACTACGACAACTACCAGCCGGGTCCGTACGGCGATCCATATACTGGTGCTCAGCAACCAGTGATTCGGGATGTGTCTGCACGACGGAACACAAGGATCGAGAACCCGTCCGTTTTCCCTCAGCAAGGCAACTCGGGTATTGCACAGAATTTCTAGATTGATATTTCTGTCGCTGTTCCTGTTCTTCAATTACCTGTATACTCGTTCTCTTTACAAGCTTTATATATCCTCATTGGCGTTCGAATCATCGGCGGTCTGGTTTGGTTCGGGTCAAAGCGATCTCTTTTCTTCATTTGCATGGTCGGGGAACGACATGCACCACAGCCGTGGTGCATCGAGTTACCACCCCACTCCCTGTCGTGTACCGGTTGTTCCGGATACCGACTTGGTTGCTTGGGGAATATATATACACAGTAATCATCACAACGCTCAAAAGTGTGTGTCTAGACTCTTGTAGTCTGGGCTTCTCCCGCGGTCCGCCTGTCTGTCCGTCTTTGTTTGTCTCTCTCTCTTTTTTGTCTAGGTTTGGCAGATCCTGCCTGCCTTGGTATGAGTCTCGCGCGCACGTGTTATGCGAAATTTAGCGGACCTTGTAATTATCCACTTTTCTTCTTCTCTGGGGGACTGGAGGCACGAGGGTGCTGTTCCATTTGCTTGTCCTTGTTGGTTGGTTTGATCATATTCCGACTTGATTTGGGCGTGCTCCGTCATCTATCTCCTATTGTCTCTTGCTTCGGCGTGGGATCTTTTTACTCATCGCACTCGCACTCGCACGATCATCTCCTTGTATCATTTAAATCACGCTCTCACTACATCTTGTGTATCTCTTTGGACTCTACGTACGTTGAATGGAATGAGAACGGTATGGATGGATGATAAATAGCTGCAGCTGCATGTGGTCGGCTGGCTGGGAGGGGGATGGAGGAAGGGCAGGTCGGGTAGGAGATTTATTGGGAGATGGAGAGGAAGGAAGGGATGAAGAAACTGGCGGAGTCGTAGGTTCTGTCGGTAGGAGGAATTGAGAAGACGTCTTATACAACACTACCTTACAAGATGCTCACGTGCTTGCAACTTCACAACCCTCATCCAACTTACCCACTAGGCTCGAGTCGATATTATAGCCCACGTACCGCCGAGCTCGCACGCATGACATG